>JAVLVB010000757.1:8483-91838 GCA_032876305.1 Orestias chungarensis | reverse complement strand
TAAAATCGGTAGATAGGAAGTGTCCCACGTTCTATGTATTTGCTGTCTCTGGGATATTAAACATCGCACCGATGTGACCACAAGAGTTCAGATCCGTGCAAACAATTAAGGCTGCCTCGTGGTTTTAGTCACACGCGCTCGTGCAAGATATGCAAGCGGGCTGTTACCGAGCGGTTTTCCCTTTTGAGGTTTCAGAAGTCCTTCCTGTTGCATTAGTTCTGTGGTGAGAACTTGTTAAATCTTTGGTTTGCTAAGCACACAAATTCCGTTGGGACAATTTATTCTGTTTTACCTGCAAAAGTTGAAGTACAAGTCGACGATTAAACCATTATAGACATTACATTTAATTAATGGGGATTTAAATTTCCCTCAACAAGAAAAAATGACACTCCACTCAAAAAAAACTTCGCCGTTGTCTTTGGAGTTTTTTTTCTTCGATTTTTGAGGTTTTTAAGGGGAATATACAGATGTGCACCGAACAGCAGCAATAGCTTTGAGAGTACTCAAGTCCCAGCTGTTGAGGGGTCCAGCAGCTAAAGCCTAGGAGAATTGTCCTCCTCTTCCAACTCCTGAAGTAAACTGGATTGCTCCGGGAACAGCTTCGGCCTGGATGACTCCAACTCCGTGGTCGAATTCATATTGCATCGCCTGGACATGAACCAGAACCGAAAATCATCAGCTTTATCAGCTTCAAGCTAAACAATTAAGTTGTGCAATTGTATTGGTTTTTAATATCATATCGTAACATCATAACATCAAAGTCTGCATTACATATGCCAAGGAGTGTTTTGATTCAACAGTTTGTAGGATCCTTTATTTTAAGTGGCATCCATGCAAACTCTGCAGGTGTGTAACACATTCAGGCCAGTTGGTTTGTAACTGCCTAAATCCTCAGACTTGTACGTTTTTAGTGGCAGAGACACTGAAGAACCCAAAGGTAGTGGGAAAGGGATTTAATCGAAAACCAATGTTGCTATGACAATATTCAGCTATATCCTACCAATGACCTGTTTTTCTGACATTGTGCTGCTCTAATCAGAAATAGTCTTTGAACAGAATCAGCTTTTACATTAAGCTTAACTTTTTGTCATTTTGCCATTTTGTCATCCAAGCATGTTTAGGAAACAGTAAATATAAACCCTTCTCCCCGTTTATTCTGTGTATTATCCCAACATTCGATATCATACATCATTATACCCACAACAAATGTCAATGTATTTTGTACAAATGTTCAAATTTCAATTGCAAAATATGTGGCCAGTTTTTTGCTAGTGGGCCTATTAACTCTTATACGCAAAAAAAAAAAAAAAACATATTGGTATCATTTACCTCTAAAATTTAGATTTACTCTCAGCATACAATTCATCCAGTTTTTTTTAACCAAGTTGTTTAGGTACCGCCTTTCTGCAAATTCTAATAAATCCCCCATTATTACCATGATGAAAAATGTTTCAAGATTAGATAATAATTCCCAGCCCGACTAATACTCTGTTGATCCTCCTTTGACAGCAATTTCAGCCTCAGGTCTTTCTGAGTATGATGCAGTAGCTTAGCACACACCTATCTGTAGGTCGATATCACCCACTCGCATTTCCTGTGTCTTTCAACCTCTTATCGGGTTGGATGGTAAACCATCGGTGCAGCCACTGTCGGAGCAATCCCGAGATATTTAACAGGATAAAAGCATGGAGCAGGTTTTCATTCAGGACGTTTCTGCGCGTTGCTGCATTCATGGCCATCTCTTTCATGACTAGTCCGCCAGTTCCAGCTTCAGAAAAACATCCCCATAGCATGATGCTGCCTGGTTTCCTCAAACATGACACCTGGCGTAGAAATGTTTGGGTCTTGTCGAATCAAATCGAATCCAATCCACTTATTTACCTCAGATTGACTCAACTAAGGTTGTGAAAACTTTTCAAGGTCAAAAAGATGTAAGCTTTGTAAGCTTTATGATAAAGTCTAATTACTAACTAAAATCTGATTTCTGGGGGGTTTTGGGGGGGTTTTGTATTTTGCAAAAAATGCTCAAAAAAATGTTTGAACATAGTCTGGAAGGGGCATTTGTATGCAGACTTTGAGAATAGAGCTTAGTTTAACACAGGAGAAAGGTCAGGCAGAAAGTTCTGGTGAAGTTTATAGAACAATATCCCAAGGTTTGGACTCTGAGCTCTGTTCAATCCATCATCTCACAATTGGAAAGAGTGCGGCGCAACAAAAACACCTAACAAACCCTGTCTGGCAGACTAGACAACAACATTAATCAGAGAAGCAGCCAAGAGGTCCATGGTTCCTCTGGAGAAGTTGCAGAGTTACACAGCTCGGGGGGGGGGATACGTTTCCCTTTATGGAAAGTAGAAATAAGAAAGTCCTTCTTAAAGAAACCATTAGTCCTGTTTCCTTTGCAAAAACTATGTAGGGGAAGGTTGAATCTGGTAGAAAGCAGATGGGCACGTTTCATATCAGGTTCTTATTTGTGAAGAAAGACAAACATGTGTATCTGTTTACCTCCTGATTACATCGTCTTCCCGTTACAATAAGCGGAAGTTTGTGGTTGTAACTCGACAAAGTGGGAAAAAGATCGTACTTTTTAAGAGAGCTGTACCATCTGTTTATCTGGATTGTGCGAGAGCATGATAAAGAAAAACCTCGGAAACTAAATCTTGTTTGACCAAAAAGGAAACTGGAGCTCTGAGTTGGTATTAAGAAACACATTTTATTTTTTGCAAGTGTGACAAAACCTGTTGGTTTAGACCTGCTAGAAGGACATTCAATGAAATCCACTCAAGCAGCTAAATCTATAGCAAAACGTGTCAAATCTAAAGTTACTCAAAATGTTGGGGCTTTTTTTGGTCTAAAATGAAAACAGATAAACTGCTACTACAGGTTGTGTGTAAATGAAATATACCTGTGTGAAGGACTGAGCGTCGTAGCAGCTGTACATGGCTGACGAGCGGTCGGTACGCAGACACTGCTGGGGGAAGGAGCTGATCTGGTCTGCTAGTTGCACGGCCGTCTGCAAAGCTGCGATTGCAACAAAAGGATCCTGTCAGTTTGGCAGTGACGATTTAGCATAAATGGTGCCCTGAGTGAATTCAGACTGATGTTGCACATGCCACGTAAAGCAGTCTACCCTGTCCTTTAGAAAACTTGCCGCTCTGGGCAACTACCCATATGATCCAAATCAAACACTACCACTGCAGCCTAGACACAAACACAACATATGTATGTATATATAAGCAAATGTGAGCATAAACCTCGTTGCTATAATGCAGCCGAGGTTCCTTAGCTTTACGTCATGGTGCCTCCTGCCCACATCAAAGGCCTGGACCGCATCCAGACCCCCCCTATGGAAAACACCAACCCTGCTGATGGCACACTTTGATTCTTCCCTTGTATGTTTAGTTGCTACTTCTTCCTTTCCCTCTGATGTTAATTGTGTGCTAAGTGATTATCCTTCACATGGCCAATTAGGCTGCGGATAAACTGTGGCTGCGAGAACTTCCTGAAAGAATTGAGCTAATCATCCCATAATGTCCAAGCGGGGAGATGAGGGAATGAGAGACTGACTAGTAAGGAGCACGCAGCACCATAAACTCTATGGGATCTTTTAGGCTCTAATGTAATACATCAATCATCAGACCGTAGCTTTGGTTAGAGACTTTACTATACCCTACAACTTTTAACAAATGGCATCAAAACATGTAACAAATTTTGAAAACTATTATACTTTGCTGTAAGAAATAGCCAGTTTTCATGGAGAAATGTTGTCATTTCTAAAGCTTATGAAGTTTCAATCTTCAGTGACCGAAAGTATTTTCACAAAATAACATGGAAATAGGTCAACATATTCAAATTACGTTCAATACCTTGACCATCAGGAACAACTCTATTGGCCAGTCCGTAGGCCATAGCCTCTTGAGCTCCGACTGGCCGTCCAGTCAGGATCAGGTCGAGCGCTCTCGATAAACCGATGAGGCGAGGAAGTCGCACTGTCCCTCCATCAATCAGCGGCACTCCTAAATAAAAACAAAAAAACAATAGTTTTTAAGTACAAAAATACAATTATAAATACATGCTTATTCTTAAATGAATACTTTAAATGTAATAAAATGTTTCTTTGAACTCCTTAGTTTCATCTAAAAGAAAATTTGTGAAGGGAGGCAAATTTTAGAATGATTGCAAGAGAACTCAAGAGACTTGCAGCTTTGCAGCAAATATTAAAACTTTCCCAGTAGTAATAGGAAACGATTGTTTGATACCATGGTCATATTTTTTTAAATTAAAATAAAAATGTTTCCTCATTGATCCCAGTGTTTGCATATTGTTATTATTTCATTATCATTCATTCTCAGAAAAAAACTTCTTTTTACAATTAAAATAATAATCATCATCATAATAAACAATATTTATTAATAATTTTGAGCTAAACTGCTTAATATCTAATCATCCAAATATCCAAACAGAACGTTCCCACTTAACATTACACTGGATCTTTCAACGTAGTGATATTAGCTTTTCACACTTTATCCACTTTCAATGGGTGACTTTGACACAATGTAGCATTTTTATATTTAGTTTTTGATCTTAAAGGCATCAAGAATTTCTTATTTACATGTTTTGGTTGAAAATGCAATTTTTAAATACTGTGTAATCTGTGTAAGCATCCTTTTAAACCTGAAAAGATTCATCCAAATGCCCACATTGATATAGACAATGTATGGCTAGCAGTCAAATATCAAAGAAAGACGCCTTTAAACTGTGAAAAAAGACCTGGTTTATTGGAAGCAGTTCAGAAAGATATTAGGTCAATTTAAATGATTGTACATAAAAATAGTACTTGGTACAGTGAAAAGTCACTTGCAGATATGTTAAAAAGTACATAACAGACAAAAAACAGACAGAATATACTCACATTTTAACAAAAATGTAATGTAAAACTAATGCAAGTCACTGTGTAGGTGGAATGAGTCCATCTCAAACTCCTGGCAGTCCAGTAACATAGGTTCTTATTTCAGGGGGGGGGAGAACCGAAACAGCTACAATCCTACTTTCTTTACCTCTGGAAATATGAGCTCAAAGTATTCACCGGTATTCTTACAGGAAATGTTTTTAATTATAGATTATTTGCCTGTCCCACGGAGACTCGGGGCTAGGAGACAGAGCGAATATACTGCAAGCAACAGTCAGCTTCTGGCATTTATCCTAATTTCTAAGGAGCACCAGCTGGAACTGGCACACTTTTTCCCGATCGGTTCCACACCACAATCCCAACTCCCTAATTCCTCCAAGTCACAGATTCCATCTGACCACCCCTTATTGGGAGCACATGTGTCAAACATGTTGTTATAACCCCACATCATCATGCTTCCTTTCAGATATTATTTTCTTCTCACCAAATGAAAAAGTAACCAGTTCATTGTTATGTTAATTCCAGTCCCGTTGATTTACATAAGAACACAAAAGCCTTAACACAGGGGAGCCTGGGACAGGGCAGAATTTATGTTTAGCTGTACAAGTGGCCGTGTGACAAAAGACTGTAATCAAGCTCAAGCTGTACGTGGTTTCTGCAATGCTGGTACCACGAGACTTAATTCAGTTTCACTGTTGATTGTGATCAGAGAAGTGTTTTACACAATCTATACAGATAAACATCAAATCTCACCTAAATTCCTTCTGTCAGTTTTTGGTTAAAGATACAGCAGAAGACTGATAAAAAAAAAAGCATATCTAATTGAACAGGACTTGTTCCAAGACATTTCTCTTACCTTCTTGATGGGTTCTTCTCTTACTATAGTCAATGATACCAATTTTATATTCAACGACTCCGGGGGGAAGTGGATTAAGATCTGGTGACTTTGAAGGTCTTAAGTTTCCAGTTTTTTTCCAGTCTTTTTCATGCTGTTTTAATTCTCTGAGCTGAGTGAAAGGGTGCGATTACCTACTGGAGGTATTAGTCATAAAGGAATTTGAATGCTCAGCAATACTAATCAGGTATGCCTAACTGGTACCAAAGTGCGTAGAAGGCACTTTAGGACAAAGCCAGACTTAAAACAGGAAGAGATACTCAGGCTGGTTGACCTCTCTCTGACTTTGGTGCTGCTGTTGGCACCACTGCTATCCGTAACCAATAGGATCTCCCTTCTTATCCTCAGCAGCCGTCTCCAGCACCTCCTCGCCCTCTGCCTCTCTGATAGCGCAGTCTCTGATGTTCTCTGTTTGACAGACCTCGGCTTTGTCACACATAATAAGAGCGGAAATGTTGGCAAGCAGCTCCTTGAGGTAGCTTTCAACCGAAAGGTGTGTTTGGTTTAAGGTGTAGTATTTTTTTTCTTCTTTTGGTCAAAGGTATTGTGTATTAGAGATCCAAAGTCAAGATAATGAGTCAGTGTGTTTTATCATTCGCGCCAGAGCAATGGACAAACCCTTTGGAAAGGAGTCCGCAGCCATCTTGTCTTAAGAGCAGATAAGTCGTCTATCAAAACAGAGACTTGTTATTGAAGGGTTCAACGTGAGTCAGCACGGCCTATTGTGATATAACCACATGTAAGAGGCTGCTCATTTCCTGCATCACAGGGTCATCACTGCTTATCTGACGGCTGATGTAGAAGTGTAGAAGAAAGAACCATTGTGTATTATCTGTTTTCTACGCACTTCGATATTTTCTAGCCAGAGGAAGCGGCACAAAACTCCAGTCATTAATATCCGAGTGGTAATCCCCTCCCTGAAAACACTGTAGCAAATCTAGTACATTCACAGAGAGGTTGTCTTGATATAGGCTGCGACCAAACATCCGGCTATCAGCAGAAACTTCTAAACCAAGAACGCTGTGAAACATGACACACTCAGGGATTCCGGTTTGCTCCTGGTCCTGCTGGCACCCTAACCACATCAAAGCTAAACCTACCACAAGAGCCTCCCGAGAGGGTAATGCGATTAAGTTTCATGTGGATTAACAGTTTCCGGATAACTCCAGACTAAAGGGACAGAAGCAAAGAAGTAGACTTTCAAGCAGGGACATTAAGGTTTGTAATGGTTACTGGGAATCAATGAAAATACCGGAGTTGGGTTTGGTTGGAGATAGGCGTCACATTTCTCATTTAATTTCTTGACCACCAAGGATGGAAACAAATGCCTGTCTTATGCATAAAATGATCAAAAAAAATATGGGTACTCTTTGAAGTTCTATCATTTTGCAATCAAGATTTTATGCAGCAAATGCAAAAAAAAAAGTGAATAACCGTGAAGTCAATGGAAAACTATAAATTTTCCAACTAAAAAGGAAAATCAATTTATATCCAGGACCTTATTAAATATTTTTGGATAGACAGCATCTCTTAGAATCAATATGAAATTTAATTTAGATTTGAACTTTGACTAGGGCATTCTGTATCCCATTGTAGCACTGGCCCTATCTTGCTAAGCATCTAACATGTCTTGTCACAAGAGTCCCCTGTAATCAACTCAACTCTAATTTCCATTAACTCTGCACAGCTTAGCACTCTTCAGCAGATAACCATCCCCACAGCATCATTCGGCCATTAGCATGCATCACCATGGTAAACGTATACTCAGGGTGACATGCAGTTAGTTTTCTGTCATGACATAGAAAGTTTGAGTTTGGTCAAACCTGATTAGAGTATATTCTTCCACGTTTAATATGTTCCTGACATAGTTGCGGCACGCTTCTCATTTCTTTTATTTAGAACTGGGTTTCTTCATTCCATTCATCTATAAGGAAGGAGTGGGCAAGACTACGTTGTCAATTCAACAGCTTCAGCTAATCTCTGGACGTCTGCAATTGCTCTAGAGATACCCTGGGCACCCTGGAGATTTCTCGATAAAGCTTGATCTTCTCCACAACGTCACTTTAGGCAGACTGCCTTGTCTTATTAGGTTTGCCATAGGTGGTTCCATAAGCTTTCCCTTTGTGGACAATGTAACAAACAGTGCTCCTTTAAGCTTGAGATTATGTTTTTAAAACATAAGCGAGTATTAACTCGCCTGTCAGCTGTGTTTATTTGATCATAAATGTTCTTCATTAACTCTTTGAGGTCTTCACAAAAAGAGCTGGATACATACTGAGATTGAATTATACACAGGACCAAGAACCAATTGGTTGTGTTGTACTTTATGCTGGGCAATTAGTAAAAGAGATTTGAACGGATATAACCTATTCTAGACTTTACAGTTTCTTTTTGTGTGGAAAGCAAAATATCATTTTCATTCTACAATACAATTCTGTAATGATTTTATGTTGTTCTGTACATAAAATCCCAGCCAAGTACATTGAGGTTTGTAGTTTAAGCTTGTCAAAAAGTGAAAAAGTAAGGACCTAATTTACTGGAAGGCCTCGCATTTAGCAGGTGAGAACTGCACTATACGTTACGGCTTGTTCAAATTTAAAGAGCAAATTATCCTTTTGGACAAACGTGAATCCAATTATTACGAACTGTTGTTATTTTTCAAATAATGCCCACATATGTTTACTCAGTTGTAATCCTGTGTGTTTTTCCAAGTCAGTGCCATGATAGCTCTGTTCATTCATTCTGCATGAAGGAAAATCAAGCAGATTAAACAGGGCTGGTTTGATGTAGGATGATGTAACCATTGCACTATGTCGGTTGGGTTCAGACTCTCTGAGCAGGTGTTTGGATTGGCTGATTTTAAGTCAGCTCTTGGACTGTGGCTTGACTTTTAATTCAAGCGCTGGATCCTTTTCTTCCTCTCCATCAGTCTTGCAGCGCTAGAGGGACAGGACCTAAAGCTGAGGAAGGGAAATGTACAAGAAACGGGCCTTGAAGGCAGCAGAAGATTAGGTGGTGTGTATTTTGGAATTGTTTCATTTTCAGTCAAAAAGAAGTGACGCTGGATCAACTTTGAACAACCCCAATGATTTAGGTTCTTGAATGAGTTATTAGTAGTATTTTAAGTAACATTTCCATGTGCCAGCTTTTTTCTCTGCTTTAGTTGTTCCTCGGGTTTAAGGAGCCAAAATAAAATTGGAGATTTAAGTAAGCGATGTGGGTTTTCATTTAGGTCTCTGAGAACTCAAAGAGCCGTAGACTCTAATACCAGATTCCTGTGACGCAACCTTCTCCTCCTTCTCATTTCCTTTCTGGCATAGCCGAGGGGCCCCAGACAGGAAGCCGCAGGTTTCGGCAACCAATCCCATGCCAAAAAATTGTCAGATCCTTGTGGCAGCCATTGGCCCACATCAGAGGAGCACAGCGAGTCTCTGAGGGGTTTTCGACTCCAAAGCTGCCAGGGATTCCCCTACCCAATCTGTGCCCTACCCAAAAACGGTTACAGAATCTGTCGATTAAAAGGAAACACTCAGTAAAAGACAATGGATTTTTAAATAAACTGAAGAACAGATTGCTTTAGATGAAAAGGAGTTTTATTTTGCAATTTTTTGAAATATGTGAAACATTGTAACGTTTGCTTTTTTAACGCCACCGTTTGTCGTCTTCTGTTTCATTAGATTCCCGCATTATACTTTAAGAAACAAAGAGTCAATAGATGTTAGTTGTGCGCTGTTAAACCTTTCATTTAATGTTTGTTAATATACTCGTTCGTAACTTTCAGACTTTAAGACAAAATAAAAACATCTAACTAAATAAATGAAAAACAGCAGTTCTAACTTGGCTGGAGGAACCAACTGGAACGTCTCGACAAATAAGGCCTTTAAAATATGAGGCAATGACACCCCAGGAAATTAATCACTAGGGGAGCAATGTGCAATTTAATATGTAAAAACCGCAGCAGCATTTCTAACTGCCTGACATAGTTTTCAGCTGATGCCGGCGTGTGACGTGCTGAGATTTTAAAATTTGTTGCAGAGATGTCCTCTATCTCATCTAGGAGATATCAGCTCTGACCTCTTGTTAGCCGTCCGAACTGAAGTCAAAACCAACAAACTCCTTGTTCATTTTTGTTCCTTTAATGTATGATGGAAATGAATGTTAACAGCAAGATGCATAAAGATCGCAGCAAGTATGTCTCTTGTTAATAATAGATACTCCAGTGGGTTCTAAGATGGTCTAAACAGAGATGAATGAACCTGGGTTTCAATTAATTCTGTCATATGTAACTTTTCTCTTCACTCATTGTTCAGGTTAAAAGCGGGAATAACAGCAGAGATGTGTTAGATCACTACAATCATGCACTCTACATATCTTCTAACAAACAATAACTAAATCAAGTGGCTTTTGAATGATCGGCTTCTAAGACAACATGGTAACTTTAGCCAAAATGACAAACGGAGTTATAACCTTTTATTAGGATATAAAGTGATTTGATCCCATTGAATTGAGACTACAGTCAACAGATCACCTGGAGAGGAAGCAAGATAGATGGAGTTTGATTAAAAGAGGGTAAGACTAAAATTTCTAAGACCTATTTTTATTTTGCAAGTAAAAGTAAAAATAAAATTGAATAATGACAGAAGAGGGTGATCAAATTTTGTTTCATATAGAAATGTGTGTATCTTCTCAGCATATATGATTAATGAGTAAGAACTAGTTTAAATTAGGGCTCTGAATTTAGTTCAGAAGTTTTGATGGTGAACTATAACCACCAGTGAATTATACAAGTATATAACACTAAGGCTTAAGCTGCAGGAACAAAAGAAACAAAACAGATTCATAAATGAATACAACTGGAGTCTAATCCTAGAGCCTAAATTAAATAAACATTAGTTCATTGTAGTTTTGTTTTGTTTATGAATATTGTCCACAAAACAGCTCCTGAACTGGAAAAGAAACCCACACACTTATCACAAAAGACTCAGAGCTCTGCCACGACGCTGTTCTGATAAATTACAGGCTTTAAATGAAACGTTTTTCATGTTTATACTCCCAAGTCTAGCACTGTCTGTAATTTATAGTAAAAAGCTGTATTTAGAAACACCCTGGTTGTATTTCAGACCCTCTACAGGCTTAGTTAAAGGAGTCACATATAGAAGAGTGTTGCTAAAAGGTAAGTGAAGCTGCTTTTCACTCACTTAATCAAACCATGTTTTCAGGGTAGCAGGATCAGCTCGGTATGTTTACCACTGAACTTCTAAAAAACGGGCTTTTTTTAGAATTATGGCTAAGTATCTTTAGCAAGCCTTACCAAACAACTGCCCAACAAAATTGCCCAATAAGGCAAAGGAATCTAAGGAAGTTTTGACATAAATAACCCATAAGCCCTGTTTGGTTGTGCTGTGGAAACCTGGCAGTTGGTTGTTTCCTCCTCCACTTATCAAGCCTGCCCAGCCGCATGTGGCCACGAAGCCAAAAGGTCACGGTCACCATCGTTATCGCTCCGCGGCGCTGTCCCCGCGCACAAACAAGAGGGGGCTGTGGTGATAACGGTGGATGTAGTGACAACACAGAAAAATAGAAACAAAGTCGAGTTCCTGGTATTCGGAGACGGATGATTAATGCTTGGATGCTGTTTTTAGGGCAGGTATCGTACGTGGAGTAAAAATACACGCTTGTTACGACAAACAATGAGAAGGAAAAGAAATAATCTGACAAGTATAAATCTTCAAGTTCTTCCATGGCAGTGGAGGAAGTGTCACCTGTTACAATTGGTTATACTGAAACGAGAATGAGAGAAAGCAGCAGGTTTGCATTATTTATTCTAAGCTAGTAGTGATAAATGTTAAGGGAAATACTATTATAAAATCAACAGGACTATAGCTAAAAGTAATGATATGGGAACATTTTAAAACACATTAAACTACATTAAAATGTAATATTTTTTATTAAGATAAACTATTTAAAACCAGAAGTTACAGATACTTTCCCTCAAACCTACTCACTTGTGATTAATAAAAAAAACAAAACTGATTTGATTATTAATTCGTTTAAAATATAAAGCAAGTTTTGAGTTGGACTGAATTAGCATGATAAGATAAGAAATTAACACCCAACTTTTAACATTTCCAGAAATTAACATAAAGAATAAAACTTGAAGCATGGCTGAAAAAAAAAAGGAAAACAAACACAGGTGATGAGTTTTAAGGGGCCAAAAAAACGTAACCAAAACCTCTATTGGTTAAACCAGGCAAACATAGGATGATAGCAGAATCCTCAGCTATTTGAACGGTTTTAAGATCATTTTGTCTCCGTTGGATAATTTACCTATTGAATATATTTTGTTCATCACCCGCTCGTATTTTAGAAGAGTCAAATTAAGAGTTTTAATTGGTATTTTGCTGTCTGAACAGTTGTTGCATGGTCAAAGACATACAGCAATAACTAAATCTGTAGCTGCCAACAAAGGAGTAGAAACACTCTCACTCACTCATTTTGTGTGCATTCTAGAGCAATGACACCAAACTACATCCGACTGGCCTAAATGTCTTTCTGGCCATAAATGGGTTAAAGAACCAGCTTGATCTCGACGGGGACTTGCCAGAACAATACAGCTCTACAGTGCAGAACAATGAGAGTTACTGTGTAGCAGCAGCATCTGAAACTAAAACAAGCAGCTTCAAAGAAAAAATGCATCTGGAACTTCTTGGCCATTTTTTAAGAGATCTCCATTTCCAGAGGAAAATAATACTGGGATCACTTCGGCCTTATACTTCTGCTTAAGACACATTGTAGCTGGTGAACAATGTTGTTTTCGAAACAGGAAACTCTGGAGGTTTGTTCACTCTTAAATATACAGGAGAAGATTCCAATGAACAAAACTGAGCGGCTGAACTGACCTCAGCAGACCCGGTCCCAGTCAAACGTGGAGGACTATTTACTTCATCTCTGGTTAGGTGCACTGCAGAGTTGGGAGAGATTTCACTCACAGCAAATAATGAGCAAAAAAGAAACTTGTTTCCATAGAAACCAGGCATAATTTGATCATAATTAAAACAGTTAAAATAAATCCAGCTTTCATTGCAGTTCTTTAATCTCACATCTGAATTGCTTAAAAATCTTAGTTTAAACAAAGAAAACAATCCCTACATGAAAAAATAGGTTCATTGTCATTATTGTCACAATAATTGGTTCCGCTGATTCTATGTTAAAGCACCTTTTTTCCAGTAAGAAAACACTATTACCTGATAACTACAGGAGTTTGTTGACCAGCCCTGTTTACACAATCTCTGCAGATCATCCTTAGTTCTCTTAAGATCATTGTCAGGTTTCATATAGGATCTGATAACTGAGGTGGAAACTGAAAAAGGTGGAAAAATGCTGTCTTCCATTGGTCACATAATAGATTATTATTCTGTTTAAAAACCCAAAGATTACGTTGTTTCCGTCATCTGGTTAAGGCAAGTTTCTTTCCAAAAACTGCCCAACGTCCTCCTCCAACAGAGGTCCAGAGGATATGGACCCCTATTACGGAAACTGGATTTCTAATTAGAGCTTCTAAGATACTCTGACCAATTTAAAAGGTAAAATAGTAACAAAATGCAACAGTTACTTTTTTTTTGAAAATTTATGATTTTTTTGAAAATGTATTATTCCACTGCAGAGTTTACTTGAATAAAAGGCTGAAACTCTTATGAATCCTTAAAAGGGGTGCCAACGAATTTGTTTGTGTCTTTTCCTGGAAAATGTCCCTTAACTTTCCAACTGGACTGAACTGAATAACCCTCAGCTGGACAAATAAATCACTCTAGGAGATTTCTCAAAGCAATATATGGAAGAACTACTTGTGCCAACGCCAAGCTTCAATCAAGGTAACTTCACACGTCTTTGTGCAAGCTGGTGTTAAAGCAGATGATGTAAAAGAACAACATTCATCAACATACCAAATCTGCGGCAGAAGACTCCCATGACAGCGCTCTCCTCCATCACCCTCAGGTCAGCCAGCAGAGCCAGCTCCAGCCCTCCAGCCACAGCGAAGCCGCTCACTGCGGCTATCAGCGGCTTCTTCAGCTGCAGACGGGACGGGCCCTGGAGGAGATGACTGGATCAGTCAACCCCATGCGAACACAAACCAATACTCTGCATGGTAATCTGGACGACTGAGGTCGTCATAACCAAGGTCATCATGGTCCCAGATCCAAAAATGCATGTTATCACCACATCACAAGGATTCACGCTCTTAACTGCGCTCGCTAAAATGTTCCAAGCTGTTTGTGTTTTCCTGTATGAGATACAATGGTGTCATTTTCTGCATAGGAGGTCTGCTCAATCCGCTTGGTCCAAGCATAAATGTTACTGGATATTATTTATATGCCGTTAATTCATACCAACTGTTAAAAGAGCACAAGAAACTATTGAGCCCTGCTAAAGCACGCAGCACCCTTTACTTTGTAAAGGGTGCTGCGTGCTGGTGCTGGTGCTGCGATGTAAAAACAGACGGAGCTAAACATTGACAGTGACTAGAAGAATAAGAACAGCAAAATTGGGTTTTATTTATCTCCTATGGGGACAAATAGAAGAAAAGACGATATTGAGATTCTGATGAAAAATCAAGGTCGTCTTTCTTTTCAGCTTTTTTTCCTCTCAGGGGTGATAAACCAGCATTGATACCAGCTGCAGATAGCTTATGAAAAGATACAAACACTTGTACTTACGGTTTCATGGTCATAAACAGAGATCTATGTCCCCAAACACACAGACAGGGCAACATGGTCCAGTGGATTCATATGGGCTAAGACAGCTAATTAGCATGTACTCAAGTTAAGCATGAGACCGTCAATCATAAGATTGGGGTACGTTTGAGCAGTAAGACATCTAAACTATGCACGGGTCTTTCATGGCTGGTTTTGGACACCGCTCATTTAAAAGTGTGTTCATCTGTTTGGATGGCTAAGTTGAGAGTAAAGAAGCAACGTTGTTAGGGCCATACCTCCAAAGATTTACAGCTTTGATTGCAGAAAGCTTGTCTGAATATAAATGAACGACACACCTTTCAGATTTTGTTTGTAAAAGTCTGAAAATTATGGGTTTTTTTAAACTTATTTTCAATCACTTTGTTAATTATTACCTATCTTGTGTAAAATCAATAGAAGTGTATGGCAGTAATTTACAAATATGTTGGCGAGAACTGCAAGACATTCCCACATGTTAAACATTTACACAGCAGTGGTGCAGACAAATCTTAACATTCCTTAAAACAACAATGTCCCTAATTACCTCGCAAACCTTTTAAACATAAAAACAATCACCAGTGAGCAGAATTTCTAGTTTTAGATTTTACAGTTTACATGATTATAGATTTACATGACACTTAAAATGTAGATGTGAACCTCACGAGCACACACACACACACACACACACACACACACACACACTGCTCACCATTGGGCCAGGACCCGTAGTGACATCTTGCTCCAATTTAAAGGGGACTTTCTGATTGGCCAGCATTTTCAGATCATAACCAGCGCAGAAATTCCCTCCTGGAAGAGACCACAAAATTACAAAGTATGGCAGAGAGTAAGGGAAAATGATGAGGATGAGAGAGAGGGGGAAAAAAGGGCTGCAATTTGGATTGGAGCGCGCTTTCTTTTGGCTCGCCAGCACACAAATCTTTCTCTTCCCTACAGGATCTTTAGTCGGTGCATAGGCGCGGGCCGCGCATATGCTCGCATGCATCATACTAGCATTAATGGGCAAGCAACACATTGCAGCCGCGGATCTCCTCCACTGGATTCATGTGGTAATTACAATGTTGCCCAAGAGGCAAACAAACACTGTGTCACTGTCTAAGGCGGGGACTCGTAAAACCCTGCTCCCTCTGTAATGTGACAGTAATGAGAATGATTGTAATGAACACATGTGCCAGCAACACCCATCAGCTGGGAACCCTGATTGCAGCTGTGGGTCAGAGCAGGGCTGTTATGGAAAACACTGCGTGTCATCCTGTTTATGGGAGCAGCGCTGTTTTGACCTTTTAAACAAGCTTTTTGTTTTACTCACATGACATGAGACGGTGCATTAAGACCACCCTTTATGACAGTTTTACACACGTCAGAATAAAAAATATGCGTCATTTTGGCTGTAGGGGCTTTTTTTTCCCCTCAACTTGTTACGTTTGTTCATTCGTTTCCTCTTTTTGACCAGGGAGATCTTTCTTTTCCAGAGAGACCTGGATGGGAACGGCACCATCATAACACCACAGATGTCAGGACACAGTTCAAATACAAGACGGTAGACAAATAAAAAAGACTTTTTAGTTTTAGGTCGGCTACCTTTCATAAAATGTTCCAATGAAATCAAATAAATGATATTAATTATGTGTACAGATTACAAATTTACACCGTAGATTGATCTGGTGGTGTTAACAATTCAAGGCCACATTAATTGATTTATACCAATCAGAGACTATATACTAAGCTATATAATTCAATGATTTCAATGATTTTTCAATAAAAAACAGGGGACGTGACGTAAGCCGTAAAGCAGTCGGCACATTTGTAGTTGCTTAGTGTGCCAGGGTTCCTGCCACCCTCCTCAGTAAGTTTCTTAGTGCCGGTATAAGCGTCCCACTCGGGCCATGGCAGAGGTGTCATTCCTTCGACGAGCTTTAAGTCGAGGTATGATCACAAAAGTTATGAAAACTTACTAGTGCTGCTTTAAGGTTGAAGATTTGAATAAAAATGAACTAGAACTACTTTTCAAATATTGTAACTGTTCTGATTCTCTAGTTTTAAACAAATTGTTGTGTTTTGTATCCATTGCTATAAACCATTTAATGGAGGCATCCGATTTTTTTATCTGTTTCTTATACATATCCATTTCTAATAAAAAATTTATATTAGATTTATTTACCCACATTACTCTTGAATCCTACATCGTAATGCTGTTCTACAAAATAAACATCAAAACGTACGACTGCGGTCTGGAGAGGAGAGTCGCCATCTTGATCCTCCACTTCCTCTCCTCACAGGTTGAAGTAAAACTGGAGAACGACATTGAGCCAAAGCGTAAGCTTCTTTAGATAAAACCATCTGCTTCTTATCAAAGGAATGGAGGCTTCTAGTTGCCAAAAAAATTGGCACAGTAACTAAAAATCGGATTCTGCAAGACAATAGAGCTCTTTCACTGACTTTTAGTTTAGTCTCATCAGAACAGGAAAACAAACCAGCGTTTTCCATTTAGATTCGTCAACCTCGAGGTCCTAATATTACATTTGCGGCTCAGAGGGAGCATTGGATCAGAGCCAGTGTTGAAGTAGTTCACTTTATCTAAGCACCTTAATCTTGTTTAAAACAAGAATATGTGATGAGCTTACAAATTTAAAGCTGCAGCTCTAGTAAAACAAACAGATACCCTAAATCAGTTGCTATTTTCTGCATGTATTTGATGCGATTAGAGTGCTGAACGCATTATTCTCATCTGCTTTGTCACTTTTCTAATGTAAAGCTGACGTGGCGAAGTTGCCCCACCGAAATCTGAGCTTTAAATAATCAAAATGAATGTCCCGGCAAATCCAAACCCCTGCTGAAAGCAGTTACTCTCAATTTCATAAGTAAAAAAAAAAAAAGAGCGAGCCGAGAGAAGGACTGTGTCAGTGTTAATTTGACTTAAATGGATTCCGTATGTTCGCAGAAACATTACATCCACACTGGAACCTCCCTGCTTTTCGTCCTGCTGCACCGAGGCGCTGCTAATCACCGCTGAGGGATCAGTAGGCTTGTCGCGACGGAGCAGCAACAGACGATAGCCTGATGACAGAAATGTGGGGTGCGATCGCCGAGACGTTGCGGCTGACTTTTACAGGGTTTGGAGGAAGCGAGCGGCCCTGACGCACTGCTCACTGATGTCTGCGGCCATCGTGTGGAGAGGCAGCAAATTATACAGTTCAGGAGCAGCCGGGCACACAGGCTGGTCCACACTGAGGACAGTCTTTCCACTTCGGGGACGGGAGTTCATGTGGAATGATTAGAGCTGTGACATGACGCCGGTCGTGGCCGAAAACAAAGCGCTGGTCACCTCAAGGGTGTATGTGTTCACGGCCTGGTTTCCAAGACATTCAGATCAGGGTATTTTTAGGAGTAAACAAGGCATTTAGGAATACAGCATACTTTACGAGTGTTTAGTTTTGAGACTTAGGATGTATGTTTTTAGTCAGTAATAATTGTTAAATCGTAATGTAATTATAAGCCTAATTAATTATATGACTGTGCAATTCTACCTGAAACAGGTTTATCATTTCACTGCAATGTGCAAGTAAATGTGAGAATGTGTATAAAAAAACGTGTTGACCGTGTAGCCTTTTTGCTGACTTGCATGCAAGTGAGAGGAGTGAAGAGGAGAGATAAGAGTTCAAGTCTATGGTGTTAACAGTTAGAACTGCCTGAGACGTAAAACAAAGGATCAAAAACTGCCCAAAGATGCCCAAGCGGTGCTGTTTCCTCACTTAACCTTTCTAACCTACACAACATCTCTGTGTCTCAACTTTATCTTTATCTTTGTGAAATATTAACTGCGGTTGGCGGCTCTTCTATTTGGTAAGTTTTTAGATTTTGCATCAATTTTTATCTGATCAGAGTCAACGTTGCCGTACATTTTCAATAATTCCCGGCTCAGACAATACCAGCCTACTTTTATAGCTTCTTGTTTCTATTCTGTGTAAATTCATGAATTTGACTTTTCCGCCTTAATTAGGATGTCAATGATTTAAAACCAAGTCAACTTAACAGAAAATATGAGCAGCTGATGAGTTTAAACTAAAACGAATAAAGTATGATGGTGAAAAAAACTGTACATCACTTTGAAAAGCTACGCAGTCACCCTCCACAATATATATAAATATATAAACAATACATGCTTATCGGGATCTGTCCTCTAGTCAAATTTCTTCCCTGCTAATTTCTTTTTAACCTCATAAACGTAAAAAATAAGGGGCAATATGATACAATATTATCACCAAGTGATGATCACAAGCTGACAAATTAAAAATCAAAAGAAAAGAGAATGATCATAAATCATTTTTGTCTAATGCAAAAAAAAGCACCAATATGCTGCACACTACTAGCGCCGTCTACCTTTTCCATACAGAACGGCCACGTTCAAGTCCGGGTCGTTGTCAAAGGCCTCCAACTCCTCCAGCAGACGTCTCGCCGTCTCCTGGTTCACCGCGTTGCGAACCTCTGGTCGATTTATGGCCACGGTGACCACGGATCCCCTTCGCTCCGAGACCACAGTCTGACCTGCAGCTAATGACAGCGTGTGAGACGAACAGAAACTTTATGGGTAGCAACACTGCCCAGAGTCTTAAAGCCTAATCCCCCCAGTGATGGAGGATGAGCCTAAACGGGTTCGTGTAATTTTGAGTTGACGACAGGACAGCCGAGGAGGAGACAGGGGAAGAGAGGATCTGTGCTGAGGTGAGGTGAAGACCTCTGCTCTCTGTGTTTATGTGCACCACATGCTGTGGCTTGAGGTTGGACGAAGCAGCTGACCTAAAATTGTTTAGGTTAATCCCAGTGTTTTCCAGTTGTTTCCCACACACGGGACGCTGCATCGAGAGGAGATGAGACCGGGGGAAAAACAAAGCTACTGTATGCGCGAGAGTGGCCGACACAGAATGGTAAATTAAACCCAGTGGAGACTGAAAGGCAAAGGCAATTTGTCTTAGGCAAGATTTCCACTCTGCTACACCTTAAACAAATGCAGGAATCACACAGAGCTGGGAAAGCGAACCGCATCCTAACGACCTCGGTCGAACGTTGTTTGGCGTTTTATTTCATGAACTTTGTGTGGCTGAAAACTAGGAAACTTGGCTAAAAGGAGGGAAATTTAAAAGTCACTTTCTTCATGGAAAACTCAAATGTTGACTAAATACATAAAAGGGATTGTAATGTATGTCACATGTGACGTTTTTAGAACGCCATGTAGTTGTTTCAAACAAATATAGTATCAATATAAAGGTTTTTTATGCTACACCCATCTTGTCGGATGGGAAGATTTCTGGTAACAATATGCTGATCAGGATATTCACTAGGGGCTGAAACATGGTTTTGAATGAACACTGAGCATGCAGAGCAAAAGAAATCACGACTGCTTTCTAGAAATTAATCTGAATTAATCACGATTCAAATATATAATCTCATCTTAAACTACTCAAACTTTCATTAAAATATAACAAGTATGAATTTCCTTCTGAACAATTGAATTGTGTTGGCTGGTCAACATCCCAGCTCTTTAATTGCGAACCAGGGATGAGCGGTGAACAAAAATATCATGGTAATTGTTAATCATATGATAAAGAGAAACCTTTTTAAATACCTCTTTAAATTTCTAAACATAACAATAGAATAAAGAGAGCTAAATGTGCAGTTATAACTATTTTTTACCAGCTCTTTCCATCAGAACAATAAATCCACAACTTACTTTTTTTAAATAATAATATAATTAATATATATAAATATATATAAATAACTTCATACTACTTTACAAGTATGTTTTATAGTATTATTTGGGTTTGTGAAGCCATAGTCGGATTTTTTACCAGAAATTATCATGAGTTTTATTTATCCTTTCTTTTAATCGCCATTACAATAAATTTCAGGCACAAAATCAATCTCTACTGGAAACTTATCTTTTTTAAACTGTCTTTCCAATTAATTTATATTTAAAATAAATATGTTTTTGAAGTAATCTTAAATTATTAACAGTATTAACATTGAGGGAGAATAATCCACAATTTCGCTTTTTTTCTATTAATGAATAAAAGCTGAAATTCTTCTGGAGCCTTCAAAAAGCACTAATTGATATTTATAAACATTCAACATGTAAAAGTATGTCATAGCTTTTTAGTCAATTATATGTATTATTTAGCACCATATTCTCTTGTTCGTGTTACTTTCACATGAACGGCAAGCTGTTCGTTTTCCTGCATTGATTATCGGTGAGGCCACAGGTGAGGCCCACAGGTGAGCCCACAGGTGAGGCCCACAGGTGAGCCCACAGGTGAGGCCCACAGGTGAGCCCACAGGTGAGGCCCACAGGTGAGGCCCACAGGTTAGGCCACATGTTAGGCCACAGGTGAGCCCACAGGTGATCGCCACAGGTGATCCCCACAGGTGATCCCCACAGGTGAGCCCACAGGTGAGGCCACGGTGAGGCCCACAGGTGATCGCCACAGGTGAGCCCACAGGTCCATAGGTGAGGCCACAAGTGAGCCCACAGGTGAGCCCACAGGTGATCCCCACAGGTTAGGCCACATGTTAGGCCACAGGTGATCCCCACAGGTGAGCCCACAGGTGAGGCCACGGTGAGGCCCACAGGTGATCGCCACAGGTGATCGCCACAGGTGAGGCCACAGGTGAGCCCACAGGTCCATAGGTGAGGCCACAAGTGAGCCCACAGGTGAGCCCACAGGTGATCCCCACAGGTTAGGCCACATGTTAGGCCACAGGTGATCCCCACAGGTGATCGCCACAGGTGAGGCCACAGGTGAGCCCACAGGTCCATAGGTGAGGCCACAAGTGAGCCCACAGGTGATCCCCACAGGTGAGCCCACAGGTGAGCCAGCGTCTTCTTCTGCGGTGACAATCATGGCGGCCTTTGCTGCCACCTACAGTTTTCATGGATCTGCTGCTCAAACCTTACCTCTCCCCGGGTCTTCGCCTCCCGCCGAGGCGCTGAAGGCTTTTATTGTTTTCCACGTCGAGCTTGTTCGTCTTAATGTTCCGTGTTGATGATTAGCTGTAGAAATTTGTCCCAGAACTCGAAGGTGTTTAAACGCCATCTTTGTAATAGAAAAACGTTTAATAGAGGCCCAAACTTGGTATTTCACCAACAACGGTACATAAATGTATAAATGTAGCGCAGTTATTTCAAAATGATGCACAAACTGAGGTCAGCTGTTGTTGCGCAACACTGTTGATGTCCGGACAGAAACCGCAGCGGGAACACAAAGGTTCCGGGGGACAAACAAGCGATTGGTGCATTGCAGCAGTCGTACCCAAAGACATCCAGCAGAGGGCGCTCTCATCTCTGCTAAATCTGTTACCTGGGATCTGTTTAATAAGCCAGTCACTCCTTTTAAACCAATTATACTTTTTTAACAAGCTGATTGTATTTCCCATGCTGATGTCTGATCAGAGCCAGATTTATAAGCATGTTGGATGTTTTAGTGTTCCACCCCAAAAAAATTAACTAATTTAAATTTCAGTACATTAATAGGTAATCCAAGGTGATCTTAACACATCCTCCTGGATACAAGCTCAATAAATAGGTTTATACTTAATACAACTCACATGGAATGGGCCTGAGAGTTGGAAATAAAGTACAATCAATGTATTAAGAGAAAAATCTGCTTTTCTCATTCAAATCAAGAGCCTGTGCAACAGCTCCTCCAAGCCTTCTCTTAAGTCTCACTGAGAGTATAATATATATTTTTATACCGTTTATAATACAATGTACTAATAAGTCATGTCCATTTCCAAACTGTGGGACTGAAGAGAAATTTTCTACTTACATGTTTTAAGGTTTTAAAGTCCCACAAAAGCCCGTGGAGGGGGGTCAGTTTTTCCATATTGTGATTAAAGGCCCTCTAGTTAAGTCCTAACTTTTATTGAGTTATACTTTTTGTCATGTCCTTTATCAACTTACCTTCCAACTTTTACATTTTTGTATGAGAATCAACACAAAAGGAGCACATAATTGGTACGTCACCAATGTTGGCCACGTCATGCTGTGGGGAAGAAAGTCGCAGTTCCAACAGGACGCAAAACACTTTCATACTTCGCTTACACTGCAGTTTAAATATTTGTTATTTTCATCCTGTAAAGAAAGAATGCAAATCTGACAATTGGATGACTTTTTTTAACAAAAGATTTACTTTAATGTTTTTTTTAAGGCATCATGCACGGAAGCAAAAGCAAAAAATATTACATTTCACCCTCTATGGAAAAATTAGGTTTTAGCGTTTTAATATGTGCTGTTAAAAATACGTTCATACAGATATGGCATACGTAAGCTGGCCTTTCAGTCGACGTCAAAGCGGGAAGTCACCTGCTTTCACAGTTTTTCTTGTAAACATGGCTTTGAGCGAAGAGGGCAGAGTCAAACAGAAAGGGACACCATGCTTCGATATTGGGCGTGACCTCCCTGAAAAGCATGCAAATTATAGTAACAATGCACTATTTTAATTTATAGATTCTCTTTTTTTTTCAATTCCTTAAATTTAAGACATTAAAAAGGTGTCGACATTAGCAGACATACAATTTTTTTTATCCATACATCAATAACTCATTCTTTTCTTACTTTCAGATTATATCTTCAAATTAAATCGCCCAAATTGGGCTGAGACTAGGTGTAAAAAACAAAAAATAATAAAATAAAATAAAATAACCACTAGCAGACATCCAGATGGTGCCGGGAGATTTGGCACAGTTTTGTCCAGTTGTGCTCTTCTGAGGCCTCCGCGTGTGCGTTATACGACATTAAAGACCATGGAAAGATACTGTTCATAAGAAACTTGGATCCAGCCATCCTGGTCTGTGTCGTACCGCCTGAAGACGTCAGTCAACCTCTGCGGAAACGACAGAACAACGACAGTCAAGCCAGTTGAAATTACCGATTTTTATTGCCGTTATGCAAAAAGTCAGCACAGATCAAGACGTGTACGTGGCTGAATTCCCACTTATTTACTGACAGAACAAACTGGATAAACGAATCGAAATGCAAAACCCAGACGACAGATAAAAAGACTGGAAACCTTCCTTATGAGTAGATTTGTCCCGAGGTATGATCGTAATGATTCGGCAGCGTTCATCGTTACCTGTAGTACAATACAGCATTGGATGAAGTCATCAAAGGCCACCTGTCCCTTCCTCTGTCGGTCAAACTTCTCTATCAGAGTGCTGTAGAACTGGTCTGACAGACGATAGCCTGCAATGTAGCATCAGTGATATTTTATAGGCAGATATTTTGCGTTCGTACAGCAGTCACACATTTCAGGGGATCAACCTTCGAAAGTCAAACATGATCCAGTGACGGGTAGGACTAACAGTGAAGCAGGAAAAACCTCTTACGGTTGTTTTACCAGAACGTGTTCGCTGAACTGTGGCAAAGCAGGCCGACCGAAGCAGACGGACAGGCTTGGGTAGCGACCGATAAAGTTTAAGATAGTGGCGTTAAGACTTTAAATATGTAAAGCCAACAAGTAAAAGGGTTGTACGTTCTTGAACTTCTTGAACGCTGCTCAGACAGGCTGTGGGGGTTAAGCCGAAGTCAACGCTCGCTTCGCCTGCTTACCAAATCCGGTCAGTGCCTGTTTGAGCTCATTCCTGTCGATGAAGCCCGAGTTGTCTCTGTCGTAGGTCCTGAAGATGCTCTGCCAGTCTGTGATGTACTTCCACACGCCGGCGAACTCGTTGAAGTTCACGCCGCCCTTGTTTTCCCTGTCAAACATGGCTGCAGGAGACAAGCGGGGCACCTTTCAGTAACGCTATTCAGACTCACGTTTAGTCACTTTTAAGACTTCCGGGATAGACAAACACATCCTAGATACACTTCCTGCAGCCTCGTTCACTGTTAAGGTGCTGGGTTTAGACTGAGGAGGGTTTTTGTTTTGTTTTTGGAAACATTGGTCTCAACTTGCCACATTCTTCCACACACTCACTGCGTCGCCTGAATCGTTTGCCATAAACCCCCTTAAGAGAACGCCCTCCTGCACTGTTCTGATGCATTCCTGCTGCGGCAAATACGATCCAGACGAATGCATCTGGAAACACGTTGATGACGTGTTTGTTTTTAATCTTGTGCATTGTCAATTCAGATGGTGAACCGCTGAGCTGCATTGGGATTTTACGTCGCTGTAAGATAACAGCAGAAGGTTAATGGTGCCTTCTAGACTCACACTTGACCAACTCTTTCCACATAAGGTTATAGAGAAATAACACAGCTCCGAGCAGCGATACACCATTTCCTCACTCTCATGCGGATCAATCCAATTACCTCCCAACAAAGGGAGCGTTATCGCGTGATGTGCTTCTCACTGCAAAGCCATAAAACAATGGATTTACTGCGCTTGGTACTGACGGGAGGAAAAGGGACTCAGAGGGATTTACTATTCAAGCTACAACGCACCAATGGATGTGAAGTCGGGAGGAGAATCATATCAAGAAGTCGAATAAGTTCAATCAAGTCTGTGACTGCACTGCAGGGCTAAAGTTTGCGACCTGAGCTGCAGAAACCCTGACGAATCGATATCTGCAGTCTGGGCCAGCATTCCTGTTTGGCTGCGGGTGCTGCTATCGGCTACTCTTATTGTCGGCTTCAGGTTCCCACTGGAGCGCACAAAAGATAAGGCTGTCTGTGTCCCTCGTCGCTTAATGGGCTAATCTGGTCGTCATGGCAGCGGGGGGCAGATAAACAACCCAAACATTTTGCAGCATAGAGAGAGAGAGAGAGGCGTCGGTCAGCCGTTACTCACAGATGATGGAGCGGACCGTCACCGGGTTGAAGGGAGTCCACGTGCCTGTAAATCAAAGGCCATAGTGTCAAAAAAAAAACTTGAACACAATATATCGAATGGCAACACGGCCGCAGAGAACAAAGGAAACCAATAAAAGGCGATGAGAAAGCATGTAAACGTGACGCACTAAAAGCTGAAGCAGGTGACGCGACTACAGTGGAGATTCAGAGGTATTTACCTCCCATCACAAGCTGCTGGGGCTCTTTTTCAGCAATGCAACTTTATCACTATGTCAGGATCTAGATGGTCGTCTGAATGTTTAACGTTAAAATTAAAATTCACACGAGTACAAAGCAGTGATCCAACTTTGTTACTTTACTAACATAAACTATTTACTAATCAAACTCTGACGGCAGACAGCCTGAAGGAATGAACAGAGGGACGGTACAGAAATACAATCAAAGGTGATTTTGATGCTATTTAAAATAAAAGCTTTATTAGTTTATATCTTGGTATAATCAACGTCAGGATTAGTTTGCAAATGAATACAAAATATAGTAAATCGAAATGGGCTTCGGCATTTTAGACGGAAATCAAGAGAACGCTTTTAATTTCAAAACAAACAGTTTCCCCTATAAACCCAAATGATCCAAAATACGGATCAATAATTATGTCATAAAGTCAAAAACAATTGAAGTCGTTTTATAGTCAACACCAATTTTCTATTCTTTTTTTTTTTATTTAGAAAAAAATTAAAATACTTAAAATATTACATATTCCCTACAACAATGGAGATCATGTTCCTAAATATCCTGTTAAATTCCAACTACTACATCCATCAAGCACGTCATCCTTTTAATACGAACACGATACTCTTTAAAAAACCTAAACAAAGGTTTGTATCAGTCCTGATCTCCTCTCTGATTGTTTTAGCTTCCTCTGCTACTTCCTCTTGCCGACACTTGAGCATCAAACACAGAACTAACCACTAGCACTGAAGCTATACCGACAAATTCAACAAAAGAGGAAGTGTTCATCGAATGACCAAAACAAATAGTTTGGGATGAAGCTTTTGTCCAAGGCACGAAAAAAAAGACTAAGTTTTGCTGCAGTTTAAACTCCACCAGCTCTCTACTAAACAGCTTTTGTCCCCCTCTAGAGGCCCGTCTTCAATCGCAGTAAAAGCCTCGACTCTAGAGTCTCTGAAACTTGTCAGGGGATCTAAATCCTTGATAATCCACCACATCTCTTTGTCGCAAGGCAGCAGATTAATAGCGGGAATGAAGAATTGAAGAGGCAGCAGAGGAAGAAAAAAACAGGGAACAGGAAATTCAAAAACAAAAAGGAAAAGTGAGTCCTTGGTCATCGATACGGAGGCTTAAAGGGGTTTGTTACATTTGGCTGAACTAAGAGTGTCCCTTTAAAATTTCAGCCTTAAAGGTATGATGAAAGAAAATAGGACGCTGATCCCGCCTCATCACTGGGCAAGTCTGCAGTGAGAGAACAAACGAGAGAGGAGTGAGAGTCATGAATCTTAGCATTGTCCTTCAAGTGAGCGTGGGGAAAAAAGATTATTGAGAGGTTGTAATGGCTCGGTGGAAGCTTCCCTAGTCATTCCCTTCCTGTGTTTTGTTTTATTGGTGAGAAAGGCAGAAAAACAAGCTTTTTTTTGCCATGTCTCCCAAACATGTGTCTCATTTTCTAGCCTTGTTGGAGGCACTTCCATTTGTTTGAAATATTGGTTAATGCTCTGATTATTGGTACAAACAGTTAAAGTTCATGTATATTGATCCTATTTGAAGGACGTGTTGCCTTGTCATTCCCGTTTTAAAGACAAAATTATGTGTTAAACAGAAAATAGTTAAGAAAATTGAGCTCTATTACATTTTCATACAAAAAGGAAACAAAAGGATCCCGAATTAAACAACGAATTAATCTGAGTGCATTTATAAAACAAGGCGCCTGTAAGGGCAGAAATATTGGATATTTTTCCGCATCTCTCTGGTCTGAAGATACCAGAACGTCTTAAGAACATATTTATTTTAAATCTCTTCATCTAGCTTCAGCAAAAAGAGGCGATAGTGATGGGAGAACCAGTACAAGCATAACGGTTAAAGGGCGACGAAACAGGAAACGGGTTCAGAAATGCCCCACAATCGAGCTTTGTTTTTAACGAGGATTTCATCGATTTCGGTAGGAACACGTTAAGATAAAGGTTCAAAAGAAATTGTCAGACAATATGAGGGTGAAAACTACATCAAAACTCGTTGGTGTGATAACAAAAATTTGAATGGTAAGTAGTTATAAGTAAGTAAGGAGCACATTGGAGCTGAAAAACGAGACAAGAAATGTTTGGAGTAATGCGGCTCTGTTGCACAGCACTGATGGTCAGCTACCTGAAAGAGGGCTACTGACCTCTTGCTTGTAAAAAAAAAAGGAAATAAAACGGATCAGTAGACTGATTTTAAAGTTTGAAAATACCCTGAGAATCTGAAATCAGCTCCCTATTGTTTGTTTCCAGTTTAACATCAAAGATAAAAAGAAAGGACGTCAACCTTCTTTTTTTTTCTAAAGCAATAGAGGCGTCAGAAAATATCTAAAGACGGATCACCAAACAAGCCGTGAGCTTCCTGGCTACAAAAACTCGCAAAGCAGACAAACGCAAACAGGCTTCCAGCTGTGAGGTCAGCAGTGCGCGCCGGACAGACTGAGGCGGCCCAGAGTTTCAGCGCCCGTCTCTCTCTCTCTCCTTGAGGGCAAGCCGGGACAATCCGGCCTCTGTCCCGTCCACACACTGAGCTCTCTGACCTGCCGACCAAGCAGCCTGCAGCGGGGCGGAGAGAAGCTGGGAGAGGGAACGTAGGAGGTGAAGGAAGAGGCGGAAAAACAGAGCGCTCCGACCGCAGCGTGTGCACACAAACACGTAACGGCGGAGCTCACTGGGACGCTTGTACGCTCGCAATCTGCATAAACTACCGCACACTAACACATGCAATCAGCGTCGGGCCTCACTGAGTAGTTACAGAAACACACGTGAACCAGAGCCTGGGCGACCAAGGGGGGGGAAAAACTAAACCAAGAGCATCAACAAATCCTTTTCTGTAAAGAAAAAAAAAATGTGTTAAATGAAGAGTGATCCTTAGTGGATGTTATTGAGCTCAAATTAATAATGAAACGCTGAGTCGGCCTTTTGCACAAACTCATAACTCTCTCACGTCTGTTAGCAAGTGCTCCAAAAGAGTCATAATCAACCCAAAAAACAATGCAAGCAACTCTAAGTAGGTTACTTTGTCGTTCCAGATACATTACAGATTAAAACGGATTTGGTTAATATTCATTTGTTTTATTTTAAATCTGTACATGATGCCCATTTTGATTCATTACCACGATTTATAATTTCTTGCACAGCCGCAGCAATCGCCATCGATAACGAACAAACAAACCCTCCAGAACAGATGAATGTCCACTCATACAAAACACAACATGCAAAACTCAAGAAATATATAGAAAAATAGTCCAGACTCCAATGCAGTCAGAACAGAAAATGCATTCTCTACTCTCTAAACCGCTTACTTGCTAGATTAGACTTTCTTTGTGTCTGTAGCTACGTAGTTACCGGAGGGCAGGTTGGCACTCAATAAATACTTCAAAATAGCCCAAAGCTGCACAACTAAACTCTCTTTTCACTGAGGCGTAAGAATCCACACCCATTTTTGTTTTCTCCATTCCTGGCAACCACACTGTTAGCAGTATCCTAGCCCTCTCTGAATCCTAGTCATGCAACACCAGTTAAAGCTGCCCAGCATGCAGCTGAATTTACGCCGTTAACAAAGTGTTACGGATTAAAAAGCAAGGAGACAGTTGTTGGCATTCAGTTATAAGAGTTCCGAATTGAGTTAATTAATTTATACAAGGCTTTATAAGATTACATCAAGTCCAAATTTGTTACAACAACACCTCCCTGGACTAAAGTATAAAGCAGCAGGCTCGGTTTTAGGAGCTGTAAACTCAGAGGAGGTCAGACTGTTAACAAGTGCAGCCTGTGAATCCTAGTAAGGAGTCCATCCATAACAACACTGGTGCCAAACTCCTATACTTGAGTCAAATTGACTTGAAAGCACATCAAATCTTACAAACCACTGCTAAATGCACGAGTGTAAATGCGAGGACTGCTGAGTTAAGGTCTTCGAGCTCTGCCTGTCAGCAGTTTGAACACACCGCTGCTGCTACACAGTTGGTGTAAAGGGGACAGTAAGTCTGACTGCATGATGGGAGGGTGGTTCGATTCCTGCTCTCTGCTGCGCAGGAGGAGGCCAGCAGAGAGGCGGTCAAAAAAGGAAATTACATAACGCGAACATCTGGACGGGACGGCTGAAATCTCAATATGTAAGACATTCAGTCACTGCCTGGTCTGAGGAAAACAAGAAGGTAGGACATGATCTGATGACGTGCCATAAGAGAATAGAGATAGAGAAATAGAAATGCACCGATCAGAGATTTTGAGGCCGATATCATACAGCTGATTTGTTAAAACTCTAACCAGTCAGTTCCAGTTTTGATTGATTCTTATTATCCTGCAATAAGTGTAAATATTAGAATCTTTTTCTACTGTAGGAATAAATGGTTTAAAAAAAAAATGTATGTTAATATCTTAGGTTAAACAGCGATAACGGAGCTGCTTTTTCTCTGCATCGCTGACAATCTACTAATACAACAAAAGTCTCCAGGTTGTGGGAAAGAGGCATCTCAACCAAAGTGAGCAATAACACATCAGTCTCATTTTCACTCTTTTACCAGAAAGATTACGCCTCAATAACTTGAATATAATTGCATTAGAGATTAGTTAGCATTGTTAAAAGAAACTTTTGCGTGAATAGCTAATCCTTTTATAACTGATAATTAACGTATACAAATTAGGAATAGGAGCATGCACTGCTAAAATAAAGCGGTTTATGAACACACAGATTAAACTTGGACATCACTTCTACCAAATGGAAAAAGGGAGATCAGAGACTCGGCTTCAGGAAAAACTACAAACCACAAGATTTGATTGGTTCATAAAAAACGTTGACCAATATCTGCAGAGCCATAACAGAAGAGCCCAGCCCTAGCGTGGCCCGGTGGCTCCAGCGAGCGCTGCTGCAGGACAGGATGCATCGCCGCGTGTGATCGGCTTCATTGGCTCCGTTTCATATCGCAAATGAAAGTAATGACATGGCAGGAGCCTGGGCCGGGAAGCCTGCGAGCGCACGGAAAGATGCACACTCTGCACCTGCAGCAGTCAGACACACACTGACAGGCCAAGTCACCAACCGGGGAAGAGGAAAAAAAAACTGAACCTTGGCAAAAGAAAAAACACATGAATATCTCCTGGATAAATAACACCAGCCTGTGCATTCATGCGCTCTCAAACACTAATCAATATGCTGAGCGAGATCCACTGCTGCTCGTTCTGCTCCCCATTTGAAAAAATAAATAAATAAGCTAGAGGGGCTCTTCAAGATTTTTTCAGGACACAACGGGTACACAAATCCAACAAAGTTCAGACATTAACTTTCTAAATTACACTCTATAGAGCTAAACACAGTTGCTTTATTTGGCAGCAACATCCATCATTTGCACGGCTATGGTTCTAAGACGGGACACAGGAACGATGCTTCAATCTCGGGTCCAACATAAGAAGCTCTTTTAGTTATTTTCATGTTTGCAGCCATAAATACGTCATCTAGGGAGGTGTAGCTCAACTGGAGACCTTGAAATTGTGGCGGTTTGAGATAATGGGTAAAAAGGGTAAAAACAAGGAGTGCACTGATTCTTTTGACGTCCCAATTGGCGTAGGCTGGTGGTCTGGGGCAGTTTTATTATTATTATTAATAGAAATATTAACTCTCCAGCAGTCATGAAGGGGAAAGTCTTGCCAATAGTTTGTAACATTAAGATCAAGTCTACTTGGGTTAAGGAATCAGGACAATGACCTAAAACACACCAGTGGCTTCAGTGATCATGAGGAGACTTCGGCTTAGAAATAAAAAGGTCATCAAAACTGAGTTTTGTTTTTATTTTAAAGCCACTAGCTTATTATTTGTTTCAATCAAATGTGTATTTCCGTTGGGTTTCTTTTTCAAGCAAAATTTGGAAATCCTTCTTTGCTCATTTCTGTATTCTGGGATAAACAATAAGTCCACATCTCCAATCCCGGGATAAAAACACCAACATTCCCATTCAATTGGTTTTTATTTCCTACGCTTTGTCAAGGGGCTTCATGTAAACAGGGGCAGCGTTTTAGGGGACATAAATGGAAGTGGCACTTAAAGGAAAACATCCATACGTACCGTTTGACAGGGCCTGCTGAAGCTCCGAGTCTGAAATGACTCCACTCCGGTCTTTGTCAACCCTTCACAGAAAACAAAAACAGATACATACAGGTTAGCCCCGCCTACTTTACTCACTTCACCTCCACAGACAATGTAAGATACAATAGCAGTAGACGTCAGGGCCTGCCTGTGGAGGCTCGAACAGAGTTAGTGTGTGCCTGCAGGAATGCATGGAGCTCCACGACTGAGAGAGGAACCAGACAAACGGGCTTGGAGTGTCTTGCACGGATGCTTGGAAAGCAAACACTGACTGTTTCGTAACAGACCGGCAGCGTCCGGTGATAGCAGCCGAGTCAGTTTTCAGAGATCTTGGACTATGAAGTTGATTGTCTAAGAAGAAACAAAAGCTAAAGTAACAGCAGCCGTATGTGTATGCAGACAAACCGGCCGTGTTCAATGAAAGAGACGCATGAGTCAGCAGCAAAAACCTTATCATTTCATCCCAGCATTTTTAGCGTTCCTTCACATCAATCTTTACCCATCACTCAATGAACAAAGATCCATTAATGGCAGATACGTCTTAGTAAACGGACTAAGTCACATCTGTGCACACTTGGAGCAGATCTGTAGACAACTTAGCAGGAGCAATCTGGAAAGTGACCTATAATGTTTTTTAATAGAAAAACAGAGCTACTCTTCCCACTGATCCACAGTCACCGTCGTCAGTGTTCAGCCCTGATAGAACGATGAACAGATGAACTCAGAGAGGGATTGATAGATCAAGAGATTTACCATTAGATTAAATTATGTATGGACAGACTGAAAGATTCAATTTCGTTATGCTGTTTAACTGTAAAATGGCAATAAAGTTATACATGGATGTGATGGATGGATGTTTCCCGTTTTTTAAAAATGTGAAAAGCGTCACAAAAAAAAATGTAATGTACCTTTATTTCCTTGCTATTTATGATTTCCGATATTTTTTTATTAGTCCTAGACTAAAAGGATAGGAAATATATACCCAGATTTACCCAGACCTAATAATACTTGAATCAAAGTTCCTACTATGTAGGATTGTATTAGGACTTCCTAGTTTATAGCACTTAATAACAACTAAAGGTAAACAACTTAACATCTTAAAGTACAAGATATGATTTATTTATTTGAGCATTTAGGAAGGCAACAAAATAAAAGCAATAGTTAAAGCAGACCTTTTTAAGTGCAAATTAACTTCTTGCAAAACTCATACTCATTTGTTGATGAAATGTTTTGTGTAAAATCATTATGACCACTTATGAATTATATAGGCTTAACATGCTAAAAAATCATCATTTATTAACAATTATTGTAGGTGGTCTTTTTAACGAGTGGGATTTTTCCTCTCTCCTTTAGAGTATCAGCTAATGGGAAACATAGTGGAGCAGCTAATTGGTTTAATAACTGGAAACAAAAAAAACAAGACTGGTTAGTTAAAACATCATGAAGAAGCTGATAGTAGATTTTCAATGTTTAAATCCACCATTACACTTTCAGACTTTAAGCCTTGCAGCAGATGTGCAGCCAACCAAAACCAAAACCTTGGGTGGAGCAAAGATACCGATAGGATACAAAAACGATGCACGGTCCCAAGTTCTGGTACATTAATCCTACTCAACATGTTTTTCAGCGTTTTTCAAGGCAGGTACTCCCATGGAGGTGCCAGAGCTCAAGGCAAGCTTTAATTAGTCATCATTTCAGCTCCAATTTTAATGTTGAAGGGGGTAAAAATAAAAATAAAAACAATCAAGAAATTTAGATGAGGAACAATGTTCCCTTCATTGAAGACATACATAACAGAGGCTGGATGCACTACATTCGTCTAAGTAAAAGTTTACTCATGTTTACGCGAGATTCAAAGTCATGAGATCGGATAACGACACACATGACGCTCCGACACTTATAACTGAGTTTAGTCAAACATCCAGTGACTCAGTTGTTCCTTAGCAACTCGCCAGGCCTGACCTGTTGACGCAGCGCTCCCTCGGTAAACATACCAGCGGAGAAACCGGGGGGGGAAACCCTCAGTACTCGCACACACACAGTCACGAGATCAGCCCACTGCCAGGGCCCAGCTTTGTGCTTCCAGCTGCGGCGTATGACGTTTCCTTACGTTTACGCGCGGCTCTGACCGCCTGAACTAGAACAAACAGAAACCTGCTCGCTCAACTCGGTGGAAACGGAGAATACAGACAACATCTCTCCGGGTCGGAGTAAATGAAAGTCTCTGTTAACAGTGAATGCAAGAAGCGGTCAGGTCGGCATCCATCCTCTCCTGAACACTCGGCCGATTCACTAAGCAGAAGTGAGAACGTGTGTCTCTTTCCGCCGTCCATCTTAGCAGCTCAGTCTGTCTCAGGCAAAGTCGAGGAGGGAAAAGAAACATGATTGAAAAGCATCGTTAAGTCTCCCTCTGTCCATCTGGAGTTTCCATCCTCCTTTCGGTCAAACAGAGAAGCTGAATCTTACAAACCAGAGCGGGACAATAAAAAAAATTAAAAAAAACTGAGTCAGATGTTCTGCTCACATTTTCCGCCGTTTCACTTTTTCCTAGTGGGCTGAGAAACAACGCCCTTGTTGCTTTCAAGCTCATACTGGGCTAAAAATAACATTTTCCTTTGCTTCTTCAGCTAGTATATATAATCAGGCTTTGTTATTCCAGTATGGCAACAAACCTGAATGGTTGATTTCAAGAGAAATAAACTTGAAAGGCTGCTAGGAATCATATTTGCCATACCATCATTAAACAAATTAAACAGACTCGTTTCATTACCACATGGAGCAGCATACATGAAAAAATACAAAAATAAAACCCAAGATAAACTTTAATAAACTATTTTTTTTACTTTTGTCGTTATTATTACTGTTTAAAGATGAATATAGATTATAAACTTCATAAGAGAGAGGATGGACCAAAAGACTTCAAAAACAGCTACATTTGTCTCGCCCGCAAAAGCAAACGGGTTCGTGAGGCTTCTTTCAGCCAGCTGTCTGGAAGTGTGCAGCAACCGCCGGGGTAGTGGCCGTGTTGCTCCAGTGAGTCAACTCACAACAACGACCAGCGGCAGGCCAGCTCATCCGTAGCTTAACAACTGCTTCAACCTGAGTTTGCCTTTCGACGGTACGCAGCAACGGGTGGAGGAGGGGGAAGCGCTGCTATAATCTGGTAACTTGCGAGCAGACGTACTTCCTTTCATCGTAAGAAAATAGTAACATAGCACTCTTTCAGCCAGCTGACTGGCTGTTGGCAGCACTGAATGATTGACTCAATAACTGAAACCGTAGAAATAATAAGCAGGTGGGAAATCCTACCTTTTTTAAAACCTTGGCCTGAATGAACTGTGGACTATAGTGTGTGTGAAAAATAATCCCACATGGTCTTATTCCAGTTCAGGTGTGTTTTCACCAGACGAAGGCCGAGAGATCTCCCGTTTTTCCAAAATTGTGCAATCGACCTGTCCAGTTTCTTCAGTTTTATGCTTGCCAATGCAAACGTACACGTTCAAACTTGCGGTCCAGCTGAAGACGGCTTCAACGAGTAAACAGAGAGGCTCACCCTCAAACGTTGGCAAAAAAAAAACTCCAAGGAGAATATGGGAAATGTAGACGGCATAATTAGCACCACACATCTGGATTGTGAAGTCGATCTCCACGCATGAATAACTATGATAAATCAATAAATAATGCAACGCCTGGTGCAAACAAGAACAAAAACCACTGCAGCATCTCATTGGTGTAGAAAGCAACTCCTCTGCAGTATTGCATAACTCAAATGATCACCAGGGGCCAAATCACATCAGCATGTCTGTGACTGACAGCCACAGCTGCTGACACACATGTCACCATCACTACAGTAGAAGGACTGGGAGCCTCAGCATCATCGTCCACGCTGGTGTGGATTTACAATCATCTGGGTTTTTTTAATGGGATTTGTACAGATGTCGCTCAATGCTGGTGTCTGGCATGTTAGGGTGGAGAAGGTTGCAGATCTTCAACCAGAGGGAGGGGAATCCTTCAAGGACTCCTGGAGGTCCTTCAAAGCTAGAAGTCCCTCTGCTTGGAAGTGCAGTGATACAGCAGCTGGTGAGCTGTCACGTTCAAAGACGCGGCCGCAGCTTTCCCTCCGTCGTGTCGACGGGTTTCCGCCTTTTTACGAGCACAAACGAACAAGGGCGACACAAAACAGGCGCTGTAAAAGAACAATCTGGCGGAGAACACCCAACCCGCTTCCTCTTTCCGCTTCCTCCCACAGGCAGACCCACTCACCTCTGGAAGATGTTCCACAGGAAGCTCTGGTCCGGGGCAGCGTTGGTGTGTGGAGGGGTTCTGTACGGACTGTGGTACGCCATCTTGACTGGACAGCGCTGTCACAACAACAAACCTCAGCTGCGAGCTCCTCTCTGCTGGACTTTCTCTTCTTCTTCTTCTTCTTTTTTTTTTCCTCTCGGACTTCAGCAGCGGAGCTTCGACAGGCCCCGCCCACTCCCGCACGCAGGGGGCGTGGTCAACCGTTCACTGGGGGTGACGTCACGCGCTCGAGTAAAAATAACATTAGCAGCAATATTAGTTTTCTTTCTGTCTTTTTTTTAAATTTTGTTCTGTGCAGCAGTGTGATCACTAAGTATATATGTTTATATATGTAGAAAAATGTATTTGAAATTGTTTCGGGCTTCAAATATTATGGAATTGAAAGATAGTTGGTCCATGTTGTGTTGTGTTCAGTCATGATAGCATGGCCAGCCTGGTTTGATACCAATCAGTAGAGATATCTTAATATTGTTGGACCTAATTGGGAATCTGCACAATCACAACAAGGTCGAGGCAGATGGCTACTCACTGTGACAAGATGCTAGTGGCAATCTTTGCATGGGTGGCGAAGGATGAACATACATGCATACTTGTAATAGTATAAGACAGCCCCCAGAAATGTTATATACTTTTAATTGATCCTGTTTTTTAAACTGGTGTGCTCAATAAATGGCTTTTTCTTCAATTACTCATGCAATCAAATTGAATGATTTAGATACATCCTTTGCATTGACTGTATTTAACTGTATTGCCAACAAATAACAATGACATGGAGAGATTGAAATTGTATTTGGATCTGTCTGTCATAGAGTGAAACTGTATTTGGTCTCAAGTATTCTGTTTTTGCAAACCTGAAGAATGATATCCCAATGGAAAAACATCTTATATACTATACTATAGAAACCTTGTGAAAACTGACAGCTCGTTCCAGTCAAATTCTCTCTCTATAATATATATATATATATATATAAAAAAATTTCAGTGTGTCACTGGTGTTTTTTATTCAAAAATAAAGTACATAACTTTAGCTAACCTGTGTAGAAATAAAAAAGTTAAAATAGTCTCTTTTTTTTCATTACTTTTAACTCAATTGCAAAGGTACTAAAAACTACTAGATGTTCTCGAACGCACCACACTTGTTTACTTTCAAACGGCGTTCCTTCCTGAGAGCTGATTGGTCAATAGGGAACTTTAGGCGGGAAAGCTTTACCGCCATTCAGTAATTAGCCTCTAAAGGTTTGCTGCTGTACCCGGGAACATTTTCACAATTTAGAGGTTGTTTTTAATTAAGGAAATAAAATGTTTTACTATCCGAACGTTCTCCAGCGGCATACTGGATGTTTTTCCACAATTTGGTAAATACAACAAGTCTGACTTATTAGCTTGTAATGACAGAATTAAAGGGAGATAACGAGATAGCATCTGAGCTAGCTAAGGATAAATCTTAAATGGTAAATGTGTTTCCCTTACTCAAGGTTAGCAGCTACAGGAGGGATCCGGGTCACCCGGAGGGAGCTCCTCAGGGTCAATGTGAAGATGACATGGTAAGAATAGGAAATACTTCCTCTGATGTTGTATTAAATATGGATTATTATGGTATTTGTCATAAAAGGGAAATTACATATAGTGGTCACTCATTCAAGTATCTTCCTATGTTCCTTTGTGAACTGAAGCTCTGGTAGCAGTCCGTAGCGCACTGAATAACTTGGCCTCTGACTGAAGACCGTTAACTTTGCTCCTTTTTAATATTTAAATTGCAAATCCAAGCTTGTTCAGACCACATTCTGACCTAATCCACTTAGGTATGTATGATCAAATAACTCGGGAAGATGTTTTCATACATTTTAATTCTTTTACATTTTGTCTTTGTAAAAGCATGATTTTGTTAATTTTATGGGGGGAACAACACAAAATTGCATATAAGGGTGTTTATAAGGAAAGGGATGCTTTGATTTCTAAACGTATTAAATAAAAATGAATCTTTACGGTGTGGCGTTAATTTGTACTCAGTTTGAAGACATTTGTAGATGTAACTCTGTTAGTTTCTGGATGTCTTTACGAGCTTTGCGCTTCAAGAAATTAAACATTTTGTCCGATATTTTTTTGTAAAAAGCTCAGATTCATTCAGAATAATTTGATAGTGTCTGTAAACTAAGTTCCTGGGCTTTGATTTAGCCATTTTAACCTAAGTACATCTTTTTATATTGTTTTTTGTTTTCTTTGCTGTCCTGTTGGAAGGTGGAATCTGGATTTTCTCTTTCAGCCTCCATCAGTTTTTTTTACGTATTTACCTCCATCCATCTTCCTGTCAGCTCCGGTCAGCTGAAGAAAATCATCAAGGCAGCATAATGTCGACACCTCTGCATAATCATAGTATGGATTTTGTCTTCAGAATGAAGTGTAGTGTTCATTTTCCTCCACAGACTGCCTTTTGCATCTCTGTCGTTCCATCTGATCAAAGCATCTTCCTCAGGATGTTAACTGCAGTTTTTTGTTGCAAAATCTACAAATGGGATTCTTGGAGCTTCTTTGCAACAACTCAACTATAATAATAGTTTTTCTTATAAGGTAGATCTGTATAGGTCACAAAGTCTTTGCACTAATTTGATGACCTCTGAAGATTTAATTCTGTGATTCAAACTAAAGGGGGCAAAAAAACACATCTCTTTATTTGCCAAACAACAACAAAAAACAGACATAAGCACTTTGTGTTGGTCTGTCACATCCTAACACATTCACTTTCACAAGTGGAGCATTACAGATTGTTAAAATAGCAACGTGAAACACAGTTAAATCTACAGGAGTGAAAACATTCTCGACAGCTTTTGTTGATCATCTGCAGCAACGACATCTTGGACTACGTGATGGGAGAGGTCCCATCGCTCCAGCCCGACCAGCCCAGGCCTCGGTTCTCCCTCTACCTGTCGTCGCAGCTGCAGTATGGCGTGGTCGTCATCTACCACAAGCAGTGTGGCTTTCTGCTCGGTGAGACAAACAGACATTTGAAACCCTACTACTCCTATTGCTCCTATTATCAGTGTTATGAGAAGAGGAGAAAATCTTTGCTGTCGCCGTCTGGGATGCTCTTTTGGTGTGAAGCACAAACAGCGCTTGCCGTCACGCATCTCGCCTCCTGACTCACCCTGATGTAGCGCGACGTACCAGCCAATATGGTGCCGATTAATGCAGTATCAGTCTCAGGTTTGCTCCGATAACGATCCAGCATCAAACACACACGCAGCTCTGGGCCTTGATCAGACCCGTGAAAGAGGGCGCTAAAAGAGCATAACATCCAACATGGCCAGCGTTGTATTGTTTAAAGCCTTGTTATGCACGAATGAGGAGCGTGTCGGCGCCTGTTCTGTTCGTTTCTTTGCAGTATTGATCCGTGAGATCAGAGTGCGGCATGGAGGACAGCCGTTGGACCTGTCAGTCTTTTTTAATACGCGCACGTGAGAAAATTTGTAACCTCTTCTTTTTTTATCCCCAGAGGAGGTTCAGCAAACTATTGATCGTTGGTTCCGCTCTAAAAGACGCGTTCAGATCGACCTGGCTGAACCCGACAGGTAAACACCTCCGCGGTGAGGCTGATGGCTCACATGGGATGAAATAAAACAAAAAAAGGAGAATATGTGTGTTTCACTCGAGTGGTGATTGATGCGCTGAACTCCTTCATTAATAGTTCATAAGGCGCAATATGGAGCAGAGGCAGCACCTGATCCTTCATGTCTGCCGTCTATAGCTCATCATTTTGGTTTCCTAATGTTCTCAGTATCTTGTGGATATCGGCTTCTTCTGTTTTAAACTATCCGGCTGGATAAAAACGGCTCGTCTCTCTTTCGCCCTCTGGCAGGATTGCTCTGGATGTTCCCGACTGCCTGAACTTGCTGGAGGAAGCCGAGGGGGCTCAGGACCCCTTCTTCGGCCTGATGGCGTCCCACCAGCTGCCCAGCCCCTATAAAATGGTCCTGGTACGTTTGATGCCACGGCTGCCAGCCGTTCGAATCCTCATCTTTTGGCTGCAGTGTAGCACATAAAACAAACAGACATTTGACAGCATAGCAGGCCTCTCCTCATCAAATATTTAGTATGTAAATATTTTGGTTGGTAGAGGGTTGTAGAAACAAGGCTGTATGGGAACGCTACAGTATTTCTTCAGGACAGGATGTCTTATTGTGATGTATACATGGAGGCAACACAAGACTTGAGTCAGTCACTGGAGTTCACCTTGCTGCAAGAGTAACGCCTGAACCTGAAAGCACAACTACTAAGCGGAGGTATTTCATACTTAATTGTCACTTTTTGGTTTACATTTGTAGGCTTAGTTAAAATGTGGAACTGACATGCATACAGTTGGACACATGTCTGTCTACTATAGTAATGCTAAAGTAGAATATTCTCAGTTTTACTTTTTATTTACACATGTATTCCACATCACAGCGGTTTTATCGCCAGCCTTTGTTTTATCGCACCTCTCGCCTCACCCAGAAGATGCAGATTTACGCAATGCACTGCTTAGTCAGCCCAACTGTGGCAGCAACACTAAACCTTTGTCCTTTCCAGACAAACAGGCACAAGTTCCATTATCATACCACAAATAAATCCCCCGCAGCGCCTCAAAGACACAAGCCCTCAAACCAAAATCAAACGGAAACTTACAACGATAACAGACGCTTCTTTAGACTTTAGTACCGTTTTAGGCACTATTGATATCATATGAGTACAATCGACACATCCAATGTTGTTATTAAGCATCCAATATACAACTCAAGATGGTTGGGCCATTTTGTTTGAAGGTGACTTATCTACATGCCATCCTGAAAAATGCCTTTTCCTTTTTTCTTCAGCATCAACTTTGGATGTAATGTGGTCACTAATGTGGAGCTTTTCTGCACAGGTCACAGAAAGGAAAAAAATCTGACATTAATTTGTTTTTTTTACTTCGTCCACATAGACAGAATTCGAAGTCGAAGATTTGGGCTCGCGGCTCTCGATGGAGCCCAGCTCTGACGGCAAACCGAGCAAGAAAGGTGAGTTTTTACTTAACCTCTCTAACTTAAAAGCCAAATTCATCTTAATACTGTACATCTAATAAGTGGTGGAAAGAAATCTTTTGGGACATTTAGTTTTTTGTGTAACTTTAATTGGTAATCAATGACTTCCTGTTTCTCTTGGTTATAAATACGACACGTCGGTCTATTTCTTTTCGGCACCATAGCAGTAAAGATGACGCTCATTCTGATTAAAAAGATTCAAATTAATTGTGAGAGAACCATGAACGCAATCTTGGGGTCACCAAGTTTCCGTAATAACTATTAGAGACTGTTTTCTAGCCGTTTGCTGCTTCAGACCAGATGTTGAGCTGAGCCTCCGCTACGGCAGCAGCTTCGCCGTGTTTCCGGTTATCTTGTGGTATTTTTCTCTCTTGTGTTTAGTTAGAGTTGCAGACTTTCTGTCGTTTCTCCCTTCTCTTTTTTTATTTTATTTCTGCTGTAAAACATAAAAAAAAAAAAAAGATGTGAAGCAAAAAATTGCAGATTCATTTAGGAGATTATTTTTATATTTAAAAAATTTCTTGTCGCTATTTCAATTTCGTGTCGTTTTATTATTGTTTGTTCAGTTTAAAAATGATTTTGTTTCTTCCACAGAAATTGGTGCAAACTGCTGGTTAGCTGGTTGAATAAAGGCTACTACACTCTTAACACTGAGCAGAGCTGAGCCGTGTGTCTATTAAGCAGCTGATTGCAGATTTTGCTGCCAGAGCAGATACCCTGACTAAATATCCTGCTTTTATTTATCTGCTATAGCTTATAGAGTGCCTCCTCTTCCATGCCTTCCTCTGGCTGCTCGTTTTAGCCTAGTTCTGTCCTCACCTGTCTGTCTTCAGAATCGTCAGCGAGTTATAATCCACCTCATGCCGGCAGGTCGCATCTGCGATCCGTCTTCTGTTCCAGAAAAACTGCCTAACCTCTCATTGGTCCGTTTGTCCTCGGCCAGGTTTCGTTTCGCCTTCGGCCGCCATCACGCTGACCGAGAGGGAGCAGTTTGTCATCAACGCCGCTGAGGTAAACTTCACGGACAACCTCGGCCGTCGCTTTATAGAGACAGTTTTTCGTGCATTGGAGGCGGTTAAAACCTTAAATACATCTTATTGTGTTGTGCTTTGACCCTCCTGCGGTGCTTAATTGCGGGCAGATCTGTGGGCTTTGATTAGCAGACTGTGGCAGGGGGATCTGGACACGGCCTCCTCATTCTGTCACTCGGAGACAGATAATGTTCCTCAGCTTTGCCTTTGATGAGATGTGACTTAATTAAATCAGGCTGCACTCAAACAGACATGTCGCTCTTACCGTCTAATGCCCGCCTCTGCTGAGGCCTTTATCTTTAACACAAGCTGATATATTTATATTCCCTCTTTCTTTAGTTTCTCTGATTGTTCTTAATGTGCTGTAAATCTTTATCTTTGATATTTTTCTGATATATTCTTCTTGTTTTCTCTGCGGCAGGAGTTTGATGGAGCTGAGCTTTCTGAAGCCACAGCCAGGGATATCCAGCTGTTGATGGATCAACCTGATCACTTTAGAAGAGGTTTGTCTCATTTATTACGGAAGGCCGTACATAGTCTCTCTTTTATATGTGAGTGGCCACGACACATTATTAAAGTCTGGATTTTAAGCTTTTATATTGATATCAAACACAAACAGAAATGAAGCTAGGCCTATTTGAAGGTTGGCACTTATCAGATGGAAAATCACAAATCAGCCCAAAAGAATTGGCCTGACAGAAAGGGTGGAAGTGTAGCTCGGACGTTGTGAAATTCAGAACATGTTTTGCCTCATCGGCCGACGTTAAGGCAAAGACGACAAGCAAGAACATCTTCCAACGAGTCGTACGTCAGATGCATGCAGATGCAGGCAAAGCCACGCAGAAATCGCCGTAAAAGCCTGTTTTGGACTTGCAAATGTGATTGATTTATTACTTAATAGTACATAAACATGCCATTATGCATAATTTTCCAAACTCCATCTGGATTATGGGAAGAGAGCAAATTGTAATTCGCCCTCTGCATGTTCCCGATAACGAACGTCAGAGCTGCTGGTTCCCCACTGACGAGGTTTGACCGATTTTTGTCTAACAACTGTTCACCGAATCCCCGAGACTGCGACACATTGGGATTGATAAACCCAGATTGGCTGCGCTCTGTCTCTCCTGGTAAAGCATTTTACTTCTAAAATCAGACGGCGGCATGTCAATCCTCCTCAAAGCTGATCTGGCTACCTGGGCGGGTCGTATTAACTGGGCTGCAATAAACCCACCCTGACCCGACATCGGCTGGTAAAATCTTTAGATTTCATGTTTTTGTTTTTGTCTCATGTCTTTTCTGCGTTTCTGTTAAAACAGGAGAGGAGATGGAAAACACCGCCGACAGGTCCAGGGATCGAGCCGTCTCCTCCTTCAGCACCCAGTGAGCCTCGACACCTTCACAGCTAAGCGATGTCGCTTGTCCGCGTGTGTCATGTGGCGTTGATCGCGTGTGCCTTCCAGGCTGAGGGACACGATGCTCGGGACAGAGCAGGACAGCATGTGGCTGCTGGACGAGGAGACGGGGGAACCGGTGGAGGTTCCCCTGGTATGCGCGGCGCCCGAGATGACGCCTGAGAACGTTGCGATGCCGTCGGAGAGCGTCGGAGACAGAGAGAGCTTCCATGAGGAGGTCGGACACGATGGATTATGTTACACGGAGGACGCTTGCTCTTCTCCATCACGTAAGGGGTGTCCACCTGTGTGACGTCACCGGTTGGTTTTATCTCCCACCAGGCGGTCGGTCGTCCTCTGAGGAAGCGCGGCGGGAGGCGCAGGCGCCAGCTGGTCTTCGTGGACCCAGAGGTCCAGATCCCGGACAGACAAATGCAGGAGCAGATTGAAAATCCACTGATTGAGACTCTAAATCTGGTACATTAACATGCATGTCGATGTACACATCATGGCAGCAGCTTCATTTAAAATCAAAGGTTTTTGAGCTTCTAGGCTTTGTTCCTCTATGATGGAATACATCAGCACTCCCCGTTAAGTCTGCAAGGATACAGGATGGCTGGATCAATGGATGCTATCCGTTCCGTAATCCACTATCTAAAGCATTTTGCTGTCTATTAATTTTTCACCTTAGATTTCTCTCACCACATGTTGAGTTTACACCCAACTTATGTAACATTTTACTGGCAAAACCCACAGATAAGTCAAACATGCCGGAGAAATCAGGAGCCATGATTTCATGATTCGTGGAACATAAAAAATAATGGAAACCAGCTGAGTGATTTTTTTATTCATTTATTTTTTTTTGTTCTAAGGCGACTAGAAATGTATTTCAAAAATTCAGTTGATGCGAAAGTTTCACTCGAAGAGAAACTGGAGACATTTTAACCCCGAGTAACTCCCGTTGTACAGAGATCATATGTTGCTCTCTCTGGCAGATGGAGACCTTGGTGGACGTCCCGGCGCTGACCCAGATGGCCTCTCCTGCTCAGCTCTTCAGCGCTCCCTGTGGATGTCAGTAAAAGTTATTATAACTAAACTCTTGTCAGACTTTATGTTTTAAAATGGCAAATATGATCAAACATGTAATCCTAAAGAAAAAAATAGTAGATGAATGAAATAAAAAGTGTGGCCTTGTCAAAGTTTGCACTTATATTCGATTTAGATGCTTTTTAAACGTCTAATGTCATGAAATACTGTGTAAACCAATTCTTAATCGAGTGGATTCCTTCACAGTGATGCAGGATCATAGTTTTTATCTTGTTTTGAGCCTTCGTGAATTATATAAAGCTTATAATTGTGCCTTGGCCCAGTTTCGACACTGTATCAGTATCTGCTCCTAAAAGAAGCTGAATAGAAGCCTGGGGCAGTAACAGGTGGAATAATTGATTTTTTACATGAATAGCTTCCCAAACGTTTGTCCTAGTTTGGTTTGAACAACGAGGTCAAAATAGCTTCTCAAACCTTCGTTCACAGAGATTTAAAAATATAAATGTATGAACAGAGTCTGAATACTCACACACTGCTTGAGCGGGAACAAAACTGCTGCTCAAAACTGGTGGCGAGGCAAACAGTAACCCGTCTCCTGACCCCTCCGCAGCTCTCCTCCACCCCGGCCTGCTGTCGCTATGGAAACAGCAGGCCTCTATCGCCGTCCTGGGCGAGAGCGGGGCGACGCGGGGAGGCGAGCGGGACTTGGAAATACTGCGGACGGAAAGGAAGCGGAGGCACTCGCGCATGAAGGAGGTGGGTGGGGTATTTTTGGAGCTCGGCTGGTCGCCATGAGTGACGATGGAAAGCTGTGGTGGAGCTTAACGTGGAACCATGACCGTAAATGCTCATGTCTGACGAAGCTGCTTCCCTGTTCTCTCGCAGTTGAGCAGCGAATCAGGACTTCTTCAGACCAGCGACGGTTCATGTGAGTCCCTCCGTTTTCCCCACACAAACCCCAGTTTCCCGTTCAATCGTTGGCAGCCCGACAGAAACACGGAGCCCTTTCGCGTGTAAGCAGCTGCGCTGGACTCGATGCTGGACGTGACCAAGGAGGAACGGCCTGGAAGCGGCGCCGGGACTCCCGTCGGCAGACGGTGCGTTTCTGATCAACTCGACTCCGTGGACAAGAAAGGTGTGACTGATTGATTTGTTCCAGGTCTCCACATGAGGACATCCAGCCGCCGATGGAGCCAATAGCGGAGGAGAACATGGAGATGCCCGAGGCTCAGACGGACATGCAGGACATGCTGAGGTGCTTTTGAATTCACGTTAAAATAAACTTAATCCAAAAAAGGGAAATTTAGTGTTGTTGTAACTTAAAGTGTTGTCGCTGCTCACAGTCTTGACCGGGGATTATCTTCTGCAGCGGCCTGCGTTACTGCAGATCTAACAAAGCCTCTGATTGAAGAACACTCGTCTTGTTCTATGAAAGTCTGATGAAGATGCCAGACTCGTCTGTAATCTTCTTTTCACAGTAATCGGCACAGGATCCAGCTTCTTAGCTAGCGATCTCTGGTTTAAACTTCTTCTTTCCGGTTGCTCTTAAATCCACACCGCCTCCTTTTATAACTCATCATTTATGGCTGCAGCTGAGAACCTTACTCGAGTTTCTAAGATCCTAATCGGCTGCTCCAGTCTATTCTGCTTTTTTTCTCCTATTTTTTCCCCGGTTTAAACCACCAACATTGATCAGGTTTTATTAGGATTCTAGATGACACACAAGCGAAATGTCAATTATTGATTTTGCAGCATTTGCCGTTAAAAGTTTGTTTCTCTACCAGCTTTGAGAAATCTGGAGACGAAATTAAGACTTAAATCTGTTGAAATGCATAACAGCCATAGACAAGCATATATTTAACTACATGTATTATCGGTTGTCCAGCGACACTTCAATAATCCATGTTAATCTCAGCATGTCTAAATGTGACGTCCTGAATCTTTAGCAAAACTCTTGGTTTCCTTCTTCTAGCGTTAAATTAAAACGAAACAGTCAGACCCTTCACTTCTTCTCTCTCCTCATCAGTCTGCGTGTTTATTTCCAGCTGGATCGCCTCCATCCAGCAGAGATTTGGCAGAGTGACCTTTCACGCTTTGCTGCCCCCAGAGGCCGACCGCTTCACTGCAGCTCGCACTCTGGACAGACTGCTGGGTGAGGACTGCTGCCATGCCTCAACATTCACAGTACAAAGTGTTTGAGTTCCTAACCGGGGAACCGTTACGGTCCGCGAACGCGACGAGTGAAGTTTAATCCGTCATCATTTGTTTCTGCAGAGCTGCTGTCGTGTCAACAGGTCGCCGCCTGTCAGGCTGAGCCCTACAGCAGCATCACCGTAACGCTGGCAGCTCTCAGGGGGACAGTCTGAACAAATCCCTGCTGGTTTGTGGTAGAGTTAAATAATTCATTGTTTTTATGATACCATTGTTTTGTTCGTTAGATATAATGTATTTTAACAGATCAGTTTTTTTTTTATTAAAACACTAAATGGAAGCACTTTTTTAGGAAACTTTTAACGTTTTTAAATGTTTCGCGTTCGTGGTTTTCTTCAAATACTCAAATAGGTTTTTAATGTTGTGCAGTTCTATTTATTCTTTTAGCTTTTGCATAAGATTTTAGCTCATTAAATGTTACGAAGCTCAACTTTGACTGTATCGTATTAACATGAAAAAAAGTCAATAAATTATTTTCGACTCCATCCAAACGCCTAATGTTGCTTTTTGTTTTCATGTATCGGCGATAAGAATTTCCCTAAATCTAAAACCTATTTCCAGTTTACCATAATAATTGATTTATTGAGGTTTCAAAGCTGATTTTCTTTACCAGCAATGAATGAAATCCTGTTCAGCCGTGTGTAAACATGAACGTGGATGAGTTTTTATAACTTTTATCACTGGGGAAAAAAACAACTGATCAGATTCTACACCCATTAGTAGCATCTATAATACTAATATCTATTTTTTTAAACTGGAATTAGCAGGAGTGTGGGAACTTGTGTCTGCAGAGTTGCACAGAAAAGGTGTTTGTAGACAAAGTAATCTGGGCACCAGCTGTTTGTGTAACACCTCGGTGTGACTGAGTCGAGCTCGGCGCTGCAGTCAGAGCAGAAATCCTCAGTCGCATCCCCCTGCTGGAATGACGACACGCTTAAATAGATCTGGGTCCTTGGGTACAAAATGTCCCGATGCGAAAACCGTAACCTCTTTAGTTGTCTAGATTTGCTCCGGGATTGAGATTACTTTCTAGTTTAAAGAGAAAAGGGAAGATTGCATTATGACTTTGGTTTGTTTACAGAGCCGAGAAGGAAGGGTCACAGTGGGGTTTAGGGATGCGGGTGGGAAAAATGCCGTCAGCGTGTCAGGATCATTTATTGTCCGATAGAAAACCAGCAAGCAGACGTCTGATCCAGAGATCCTACACAAGCATTTCACAGGCTGGTATTAAAAAAATTAAATAGAATAAAACGATATTTCGATCAATTTCAAGTAGTGTGTAAACATTGTCCCCATCCACCCATCCAATATTGACTGACTGATTTACTCCCCCTCTATCATATCTGTCTAGCCTTTATTTCCATACATTTGTGTTTCTGCCATAATTTGTTCATCCATATAATCTTTATTCCAAATGTCTGTTTGACTCCATCAAGTTGAACGAAACAGTTAAAAACAAACGTTTTAATATGTGGTTATTACTCTTAATTTTAATGTATTATTAATCAATATTTCAGACAGTATCTCACATACATTGTTTATTAAAAGCTCTTAGGCACCAGTGATGCATCTTAGCTCACACCATGGTACTGAAATGCTGATTATCCAATTATCTTTTCATCCCTTTGAGGGATCAATCTGTCAGATTCACTATCTGATAATCTCCCCAACCGTCCATTATCCATAAAAGTAAAAACAGCGTGACAGTCCTGTGAGATCATGTTCACCCTCATGTTGAAGAGCAGAGGACGAGATCTTTCCATTACTGCCCTCATAAATCTGCCATCCAAGGTGAACCTGAGGTCACATGTGCTCGTTAGTCTAGAATAAACCCTCCCTGCCCGAATTAGTGCCAACACCAAACCATTCGTCCGTCAGCTCTCTGACGGCCTAATGAAGCTGACACCAGGACGACACATAGCTCGCATTTGCACCGACTGCTTATATCGGCCTGGAGGAGGCAGAGCTACCCAGAGGCCTTTGTCAGAGATTTGGGGCGGGGGGGGTTGCCAGAGCGAAACCCAGCTGGACTCTTCATCACCAAAGAGCTGGAGACAGGAGTTCCATATAGGGAGCTGTCCCACACAGAGAGGGGTGCAGTTTTCTTGTTTGTCCCAGAGCAGAAGTTTTGATTCAAGCTGGCGGCGGACAAGAATCAGGCCTCGCCCGAGGAGGGAGAGGCCAACGGAGGACGAGAAAAGCCAACGGACGCCAAGCTCGGCGAGCCGCAGAGCGTGACGGTGCGCGTCGAGGTGGAGCAGGACATCCCCATGTCGGTGACTCTGCCCATCGAGCTGCAGGCGGACGGCACTCAGCGGGCCTTTCCCTTCCTCGACACGACCCTGGCCGACCTGGGCATCCAGGAGTGAGTCCACGACATCGGGGGAGAGGGGGGGGGGGGAGTAAGAGGTTCTGTTACGGAGCGCGCGGTTCTTGTTTCCAGGTCAGACGTGAGGGAGAGGGTCGTGTGGGTCGACACCAAGAAGACGCAGGTGAAGAATAAGACGGGAAAGCTGAAGGAGAAGGAAACCATCATCCTGGAGGTGCGACATCGTTCACTGAGGTGTCTGAGGAGACGGAGGGGAAAGAAAGGAGTGAACTGTGTTTGTGTTGCTGTAGGTGCGAGTGAAAGCCAAGAAGCCGGGAGACAAACAGCTCCAGGAGGTTCTGTACAGCACCGAGGCCCACACCGACCGCTCCTTCTGCCGGACAGGGATGGACATCCAGCCCTGGAAGGGGACAGATGCAGGTCTGACCCCAAAAAGACTACTTTCCTTTTAAGGAAGCCTAAATAGTCACCTTGTTCTTTTCACCAAGTGATAAAACGCACAAATATAAACCCGCCTAGCAGCAGACTTTAATCTGTCACAGCTAAATTCAATTAGATGCCACCATTTTCCTTCAGAGTCATTAAGTTTGCTTAGATCCAGAGTTTTGCTAAACATTGGTATGGAAAACAAAGAAATGGTCATTAATGAGAAAAGCTGAGTGGTGACTCTGGAGGAGCTGCAGTGATCCAGAGCTCAACATCTTTATAAAAGTTGTTGAGTTTACATTCATCATCTTTATCATTTCCTTTCCATTTTATAGTGCTGTACAAATATTTATCTTTTTGTAACATAACTAAGTTTGAGAATTGTTGCTAGAGATTATGGTTTCCTGTTATTTTTTTGTTTAAAACCAGGGAAGGACAAACTGAACCCTGTGGAGACGACCGTTGTGCTAGACCTGGAAAACCGGCAGCCTGGAAAAAGCGCGGCTCAGGATCAGCGAGACATCTGATGTGCGACGGCGTCATCGTACAAATAAAGAATGAAAACAAGATTTGACAAGAAAAAGATTTATTAACAAAGAGGAGTTGACATGTTGAAAATGTCCATGTTTTTTTTATATATATATATATATATATATATAATTTAGATTTCAAATGTAATTTAGCTTTCCAGCATTGAAGGATTGAATGACAAGAATGTAACCAGATATTAACGTTTGGCTGCAAATATTTTTACATTTTATAACATACATAAGACCTTTAGATATGAGTTGTAAATTATGTTAACTATAGTTGGAGGTGGTCCAACACCATTAGTGGGATTAAACCACAAAGATCTTTGAACACAGCAGTGAAAATATAGACGTTATAAGTTTCATACTTTCTATTTTGTGTAAGATTATTTAAAAAAAAAACAGGCACTTAAATGAGATCAGAAAAGAAAGTAAATGAATTCATTAATATTTTAAACTCCTTACCTGTAAACCTTAAAAGTCATCAAGAGAGAAAATTTGTAGGATTTTACAAGAACAACAAAAACCAGAACTGAAACTTTAACTTCTTCCTCTAACTTATTTAACGCGTAAATAAGTTAGAGGAAGAACGTCTGAACGCAGTTAAACTAGTAGAGTGGCTGAAGTGCTGTAGGTCAAACAGACAAACGTCCCCTTTCCCACCTACAGTATAAAATGCTTCGTCCGGTCGGACTGGCTTTGAGGGGAACACGCTGGTGTTGGAGCTAGGAGCAGCTGACGGCCGCGCCCAGCTTGGCTTGCTGCTCTGCGGGGAGGAAGGCCACGGCCACCTGGAACTCGGCGCTGTGCTTCTGGGCCATCTCCTTCAGCAGAGCAACGACGGCGCTCTGGGTTTCTGGGGGGAGAAGATGAGACGGCCAGTCACTGAAGATGGATCGGTTCAACTCAGAGTCTTTATTAAGGTTTATCGACGGCCGAGATCGCATGAATAAGGTTTACCTTTATCGACCTCCTTGTGACCAACAACGTGACATGACGCAGCCACAATTTGCTTCATTAACTTCACCACCTAAAAAAAAAACGAAAACAGGACAAACCTTTTCAGATAAAACAAAAATGTTTGCTTTAAGATTTGTTTATTAAAACTCTGCTGAGGTTAAAACGCTTTAAGTTATTGATTTATTTTTATGTTTAATGTAATAAAAGATTGAACTGACTGAAAAGTTGTTGAGGTGCTTTTGTATAAAACACATAGTATTTGTTTTTTAAATTAAAAATAAAATGTATTTAATCTGCAGCTAGAAGTAAATAAAACTGTAGCATCGTGAAATAAACCAACAGTTTATAATTCTAACGTTAGGAAGCAGCCAGGTGAGCTCATGTAAATCCCAAACGTTTAGTCTTGATGATGAAATTGTCTTCAAAATAAGACGTTTTGACTGTGCGCCCAGCTGTGACAATAACATAAGAGAACTATGAACGTGGAGGCGGGTTTCTCCAGTACCAGAACAGGGCTGTGTTTGTAGAGCATCGTCAGGCAGTTAAACACCGTCTGGTTCTCCTCCTGATCTTCTTTAAGAGGAAGATGTGACACCAGAGCCGACACCACCTGGAGTCGGGAACAACCAAGCGTTTCCTTTGACCTCCCACATGTAACTAAAGAACAACGCGTGCGAATGAAGGTGGGACAAACCTGCTCTAGAGGGACAGCGTCCACGTTGCTCATGATCATCCTGCAGAGGGCGGCGCACAGGTTGTCGATGACCCTGAGGTCGGTTTCCTTGGCCAGCATGTTCGAGAACACCGACAGCATCATGGGATAGTCTCTGTATGGCGTTTTGGTTAGGGAATCGTCCCCAGATGCGGCGCACTCACAGAAGCTCCGCTACGCCCCATCCCCCGGACGCTTCAGAAGGATACGACAGGACGAGCGGTCCAGCTGCCTGAGCCAAACACCCCAGCCCGAACACGCTGTTGTTGCGGACCTCCGGATCGCTGTCCTTTACGCCGGCGACCAGGACGGGAAGCAGACGGTTGGAGAGTCGGCCCGCCACGCTGCGGCCTGCAGGAACACTTACCAGAGCATGGAGGACTTCTCCAATTGTCCCTACAGAGAAGGACCGGTCAGCCACCGAGCAGGAGGATTTCTGTTAAAGAAGAGAAGAAACATTTGTTTATTCACAGAAATATCAGAAAGGCTCTAACAAAATTTAGAATTATTTTAAAGTTGCACAGGTTTTCCATACAAATGTATGTTTACTTCCACCAGTGCAACTTCCTTATAATTGCTCCATACATTCATTAATGATGTATTTCCGACGTTTTGTAATCATGTCACGATCACTATAAATGAATAATCTTCACAGGTAAGATGCAGGTAAACCAAACTAAACAGGTCGGGGTTTATAAAATTGGCACTTTTTATGCCTTCTTTCTTATTAAAAAGATACCTAAGGATTATAATCAAGCCATACATCCTTTACTCCAATATTTGCATTGTCGTTAAAATCCATTCACAGACTCAAAATTACCTAAAACAATGTTTGCAATAAACAAAGAGGCCACATGAATTATCCGTAGCCAGTAATGTCGTGTGATTTAGTTTGCATTCGGGGGGGTGGGGGGGGTGGGGGGTTTCCAGACTCACGGCTTTGTTCATGATGAGAGGCAGAAGGTCGTTCAGGTAAGGCGCAAACTTGTCTGCAGGGACACTCGCGGTCACCAGTGGAATCCCTTCACCTGCGAACTCTTGGAGCATCGCGTCATACTCTGCCTGAAAATGTACATTTTGTTTTGGGGCACAAATACTTGGAGAGTGAATAACGAGCTTAAGCAAAAACTAGGTATTACTAAGGTAGAGCGTAAACACACTAGAACATTGATGGTTAAAGTACCTGCTGGTCTTCATCGTCAGCGTCATCGTTGCTACTTCCTTGGCACGCGGTCTAATCAGGTAGAAGAGAGAAAACGTTTATTCACGTACTTTTTGACCTTTGACTAAGCTTTGTGGTTAAAGTTGCTCCGGGCACCTGCTTCTTCAGCACGTCGCGGATGACGTGGCTGATCTCCTTGAGGTGCGAAGGGTTTCGGAACACTTCCTCCTTGCAGGTCTTGATCACAGCGTTCATGGTTTCCAGGACGCCCATCACGACGGTGCGCTCCCGGTCCTTCCGCACCGTTTCCACGAAGCAGGGAAGCACAACCTCCAGCAGCTTCAGCAGGGCTGAGCCAGAGAGGCGGAACAGAGGAGGGCCGGTTTTTAATCTAGTTAGGAATGATGATTATAGATTATAAATCTTATGAATTGAATAGCGTCCGTACCCTGGTGGTTGGTGTCGGTGCGACTCTCAGTCCACACTTTGTGCTGGGCTTGACAGAACTGACCCAGCGCTCCCAGCGCGGCTCTGCGGACGTCCTCATGGGGAAACTGTGGGGGCAACAATACGACAAATGAACGGTGGCGTTTAGAGCAACTCTTTACGTGAAAACAACCAATCACACGTTAAAGGGGGTCAGAAGCACTTCGGATTAAGCTTCGTGTAATAGCAAATGTCGGCTTATCCCTAAGATCTGCTCTGAGACATTTATTGTCTGCCAGTGTAAATGTAAAAATCAATAATGCTGAGAAGGTCAATAATACACTCATTACATATGATCTTTCTGCCAGTACGCTTTTTTTTTATTTTAAGTTTTGCACAAAGCTAAATACAAGACAATGAGTTGGAATATATGACTTGCCACATTTACAGTTAAGAGGGGTACTTTTTCTTTTAACTTAATCAGTAATTAAAGGATTATTGTTTCACATCTTGTAAAAAAAAGTGTTTTCTATCGATATCTAAAAACCAGTCAATGACTTTCTGCTTCCCTGAGGTAAAAGTAGGACCTGAGATTGAGGCCCAATTCTTTAAGCCACTATGATCGTCGTGCACGGTGAGCAGGATGGTAATGTGGGGATCCAAAGGTCGACAGCATCTCCAAAACCATCATCTAACCCGGTATACTGTAAATACCATGTGGTTGATTTGGAGTAAAAGGAGCATTCTATCACGGCAGTAATGGTCCAGTTTGATCATCTAAACTGGAACTTTAACTAAAACTGGTCAAATGAAGTTCGGTTGGAACCAACTGGGTCATCAGCCGGACCTCCAACAACATAATGACCTAAAAACTACAGCAAACTAATATAATTAATACAGTTACGTTATGAGAGTAGAATAGCTGTTCTGTTAGCGTCATACACATTTTTTTTAGCAGGATGTCAATAATTGCTCCATCTTTCAACATTTCTTCCGGTTGACTTTTTTTTCTTGCACTAAATGAACTTAAAATCTAAATAAACATTGTCTGTACATCTTTTAGCGTGCAACGATTAGGAATGAATAATTTTTTTAAATATTAACTGCACAATATAGAAAAACCTGTTTGCATTATGGATAATGTGATTTTAATGTGTAGACAGTAGATTAAGACTTTATACCAAATAATTATGACGTGCGATGCAGTTAATAACAAAAAAGGACTAAGTGATGTAAAAACGACATTGAAACTGAATTTACACCTCAAGGTGAAGCCAAATCTAGGCCATGCAGACACAGCTATATACACGTCAGAGTCCGTTAGCTTGCTAGTGTAAAATCTGCATGACTTTGTCTGTTTGTGTTAGCTTGTAAGGGCCCCCTCACATTTTATTAGCTGGGATAGGCTTTAGATGTTGGGACGATAACTCAGATGACATATATAATTATAATATAATTCCCGTACAGACTATTTTCACAGGGAGACAGCTGCCGAGACTTAACCAAGACAGGATGACCAGAGACTTACATCTCGCATCTCAAACACCTGGTGGAAGCTGGACTCCAGGAAAGGCTGGAAGGCAGCGCTGTGGAGATAACCCAGCAACAACATGAGGTTAATATTCCTCACACAAACAAAGAGGAAATGATATTTAACGATCAGATCAGTGGATTTAGTAAATGTGTTACCCTGTGCTTACGGCGATCTCTCCCAGGGCGTCGCAAGCGTCCTCTTTCTCGTCAATGTAAGCGTTTTCCACACTGAACCTGCATTCAAATAAAGCAGAACGGCAGTGACTCCTCTCTGATAGAGAGCATCGGATGTGAAGGGGACACGTGGCAGAACTCACCCCGCGACGTCGTGGATGTCCGTGTCCGGCTCATCTTCCAAATAGTCCTCAGCGCTTTTTTCTCCGTCGTTGGCCTCGTCGTTGTCGTCGTCGTCGAGCAGGACGAACGCCTTGTCCTCTTCCAGGTGTGTCTGGAAATCATTTTAAAAGTCGGGGTTCGATTTAAAGCCGACCTACAGAGGGACGTGAGTGCAATTGTGTGCGTGAGCGCGCTTCGTACCGTGATGCCTTCGTTGGACTTCAGGGCGAGCTGCATCACCGTTGTTATGGCAGCGAGGTGAGGGATCAGGCTCTCAGGGCTGACAGTCGACACAGCCGAATACAAACCATACCTAATCGGGAGAGGGGCATGTTAGAATGGCATGTTAGAATGGCACTTTTATGTGAGCCATGTTTGGCGACTTCATAGTAAGAAAAAAATAAATAAAACAACGAATCACATACGTGCATCGCCTCAGGTCAGGATCGTCGATGGCATCGGTGAGGTTGAGGCCGAGCTGGATGCACTCCGCCGCGAGAGGGCTAAAGACATCCTTGCCAATAGTGCGGGCGAGCACAGACAGAGTGTCTGAAAACACAGAAGCAAAGCAAGATCTCCGTCTGTAAGAACATCTCATCAAAGCCGAGCTGGAAACAAAATGAAAGGAAATCTGGTTGGTTACCAAGGGACTGGTTTTGCAGAGGTCTCATCTCCTCTGTGTTGGCAGTGAGGAAACCTTTCAGGCTTTCGATCACAGGAGGAAAATAAGGAACCAGCAATTCCTTGGCAGCGTTAGCTGATAAAAAATAAAAAAAGAAAGAAGACGATAGTGAAAAACTTTTTGACAGAGCAAACATCCACCAGGTATTTTCTTTTTAAATGCAGTCTGCTTTGTGCCTCAGAAATGCTGACCGAGTAAATCCTCACCTATAGCACCAATAGCCGACACGGCCAGCTCCTTTATCTTCAGGCTTTCTGCATTGTTGAGAGCAGTCAGCATGGTCTCCATCAGGGTGGGAAGGTAGGGCTCGATGTCAGATCCTGTTGAAGAAAAAAAAAAAAAAAAAAAGTCTAATTAAAGCTTTTACTTATGCTGACTGTGAATTCACAAACGTTTCTCACCGAGGTTCTCCATGAAGTTTTCCAGGGCGTAGAACGCCTTGGTGACGTGGCCGATCTTGGCCTCGTTCAGGGACGACAGGTAACCAAGCAGCAGAGGCATCAACTCCGCACAGTACTTGCTCACTTCAGGCTGAAAGACACAAAATAAAACCATAAAGCAGGAACTTTACATGGAGATCTGTTTAAGTATTTCAGAAACAAACATGCCACAACTGTGGAGCTTCATCTGGTATTTTTCAAAACCTGTGTATTCTGATGACCCACCATTTAACTGGGTATTAGATAATTATAAAATGTCAAGTTATTATGAATGGCAAACACTGTTTCTTTAACTTAAGAAAAAGCAGGTACTTTAATAGTTGGCTATTGGTTTCTGAAAAAAACTGCCGGACATCTTCAAACCTGAGCAATGAAACTCTCAGCTTAAGTACAAACCCGTAGCATTAAAGCTTGAACATTGTTAAGAGTTCTATTGTTTCCTCTTAACCAAGATGCTATAAGAATAAGCAGAATGGACTGCTTACTGCTTGGAAACAGAATTAAACAGGGAAGTTTATTGTGTTTACATCCAGACCTAACCTTTGGATTATTCTTTCTGAAGATACCCAACTCACAAAAAGTTAGGGATATTTGGCTGTCGGGTTGAATTTCAGGATGAGCCCAAAATGCATTCAAACCTTAACAGGTGAACTTAATGTGACCTTCTCTAAGCTTTTGAATGCACCTGTACAACTGTTAAGTGTTTCAGTTATTTTTGCACATGTTGCTGTTCTCTAACAAGGAGCTTAACGGCAAAAGTCACAACAGGTGTTTGATCCTCCAATCGACCAATAATTGTCCTGGTTCAATTACAGCTGGTGTTTAAACAGTCGTCCTCATCAGGCTGTTCACATTGTGACATCATGAGACCAAGACGACACTAACAATGGATCAACAGTACCTGGCCATTGCAATGCTTCAAACAGGACGTTCTCAGACGGACGTGGCCACTGAGCTCAGAGTGTCACAGAGTGTCCTCAGCAGGTTGCAACCGAGAGACTGGAAGCTACAGAAAGGCGTAGAAGTGGACGTCCTTTGGCCTCATCCCAGGCTGATGACCGCTACATTGTGAACAATGCCATGAAAAACCAGGTGATAAATGCCACTTAACTCCAGGTACGTTTAAGGGAGGTGAGAGGCACCCAAGTGTCACGTCAGACCATTAGAAACCGTTTACATCACCTTGGTCTGCGTGCTAGATGACCTGCAAGGGTACCTGACCACACCAGCAGGCACAGGTATAATCGTCTTGCATGGGCCAGGGAGCATTCACACTGGACGAGGGGCGAGTGGGCCTCAGTGCTGTTCTCTGATGAAAGTCGATTCATGTTGAGCAGAAATGATGGCTGCCAACGATGTTGGAGACGTCAAGGAGAGCGCTATCCATCAGCCACTGTTGTCACCAGATGAGCTTTTGGTGGTGGTGGTGTCACAGTGAACTGCTAGAATTGCCCTACACTTTGTGAATGGTACAGTGACAAGCCCACACTACCTGAATAACATCATTATTCCAGTGATTGTGCCCCTACATGAACAACACAGGCCTAATTTCATCTTCATGGTCAACAATGCTCCAGATCAATCAGGGAACGGCTGTTGGAGACTGGTGTACCTCAAAGAGAGCGGCCTGCACTTTCTCCAGACCTGAATCCCATTGAAAACCTGTGGGATCAACTGAGTCGCCGTGTAGAGGTACGAAACTCTGCACCCCAAAACCTCAATGACCTGAGGGCTGCCCTTCAAGAAGTGTGGGATGCCATGCCTCAGCAGATAAGTCGACTTGTGAACAGCAGGAGACGTCGTTGTCAAGCTGTAATTGATGCTCAAGGACATGACGAGTTATTGAGACGTGAACATTTTTTGTTGTGATGTACACACCATTGTTAACTTTTGTTTCAACAAATAGTTTGAGATGTGGAAATCACCAGTGCATCCTTCTACTTAAATCTCCTACTTTCGTGATATGATATCATTACGTAGCGGGAACTTTTTACATTTTCCACAAATTTCACCCGAAAGCCAATTATCCCTTTATATCTCCTTATACACCACTCACTTTTTGTGAGTGGTGTATAAGGTCATATGAATGATGATGCCTTCAGAAAAACATATTTTTTAGCCTGGTTACTTTATGCACTCTTTCTTTGTTCACGTTGAGTTTAAACTGTCATTTTAGAAAATTGAAATTTTCATATTTTTTTTAGGTTTTTATATAATTTCATACAGCCACATGTATAACAACCATCAGCTGAGCATTTCCTTATAACTTCCTTTGTTTTTAACTACATCTTGCACAAAACAACTCACCTGTAAAAACTCAGAGAACTGTCCGAGGGCAAAAAGGGCGGCGCTGCGCACCACCCTGTTGCCGTCCGACAGGCTCTGGCAGACGGTCTGCAGCACTGACGACAGTATCCTAGCAAACAACCACAGACTCCGTCAGACTCAGATGTGCATCAGCGCTAAAACGTGACCTCTTCTTTCCTGACTTACTTGGAGCGAATGTAGTCGGCACATCCCTCGGCCAGCACAGCGAGACACATGAGCCCCCCCTTCTTTTGATAAGGGTCCTCACTTGTGAGACAGGCCTGGGTAAGAGGGACCTAACAGGACAGGAAGGAGTTAATACATTAGAGCAAAAACAGGCATGACAGTGATCTGCTGATTATAATGAACGTCTGAATGATTACAAGATGATGAAAGAGTTTCTCCGGGGGCATATGTAGCGCCATCGTGTCAATCATCTAGGGGAGAAAAAAAACATTTTGTGAAATCAAAGCGTTTTCTGATTTTTAAATTAAACTGCGTCACTAGAAAACTTGTTCACGTTACTCGTCTCCACCTGAGCAGCGCCGTGTTTGGGGTTCTCGCTGTCGGTGGGGTCACCGCCATCGTCCTCCTCATCCTCTGGGTCTTGCTCGCCAGGTGAGGGCGCCGCAGTCAGTATGGGGAAAATGCTCTGCAGGATGGGACCCAGCAGCTTCAGTTTCAGCACCGACTGCAAGAAGCAAAAAAAATTAATTATAGATTTTTATTTGATCAAAGGAAGGATAAACTCCAATGCACTTTGAAAAATTTAAAAATCTGATTAGGTAGAAGCCAACTCAGTTTGTGGTAACAGTCAGGTTATCCCTGCTTCTACCTACGTTACTTTTCAGCTTGATGAGGAAAGTGATGGAAGAGAGCGCCTTCACTCGCAGCGAGTCGCTCAGCGTGGTGTCACTGCCCACCTGAACACAAACAGTCATTGAGGAACTTCTTTTCTAAAATCCTTTTTTTTTTTTTATCTTTCACATCTCACCTCCAGACAGAAGCGGACGATGTCGGCAATGTGAGGGACGATGATGGAGACTTCAATCTCCATTAGCTCGATTAACACCTCCATGGCTTCGGTGGCCTGGTTCTGGGTCGACAAACAACACAAACCCCGACAAGTTAAAATTCCCCGTAATCTCGGTCGCGCACTAAATATTTGGAATTCAAATGACCTGATCCGCCTTGATGAGGTGTTTAAGAGCAAGAATCAGACTTGGAATGATGGCACGCATTTCCTTCTGCAGTACAGGAAAAACAGGAAAAACTTCAATCAGTCATCATAAATGTTGTAAGGAAGAAAAAAAAGAACGGTGCGACTCGCTCACCATCTCTTCAGTCCCGGTGTAGGCGGTTATGGCGGTGAGGGTGAGGATGCAGTAGTACAGGCCCGTGGGGTTGTTGTGGTCCATCAGCACCGTGCTGAACAGCTGCAGCAGCTGGCAGTAGTGAGGCTTGAAAGGCTCGGGGTTGGAGTCTATCACCTTATTCAGCAGCAGGAGGCCAACCTGTCAGGACAACAAAACAGGAGGCATAACTAATGAGTTTTTAATACATCTTCTATTATATTCTCAAATATTTTTACCATCAGAAATGTATTATCTAGTCTTAAATGTGACGTATTTATTTTTATTTGGTTTTTTTTTTAAATAAATAAAAACAAACTGGAATGTTGGATATGTTTTGGATACACTGAAAGGATGTCAGGGAATTTCAATATTTAAATATACAAGTCAGTTCTTCACAACTTTCTGCTAAAGGTCTCAAAAGTCATAGGTTCTGTTAACAAATACTCGAAAATACAACTAACCATCCTTTTAAATTTGCTTTTATGGATAAAGAAATGATTTGATTAACTTGGTCTAAATTCGTAGCGGCTACATGCTAGGGTTACCTGTCTGTCATGAGGATTGGTGCTCTTGGTGGACTGGTTGAGGAGCTGCAGCAGAGCAGGCCAGCGGTCCGGTGTTTCATGTTTGACCATCACTGCGCAAAGCTGGGAGAGAGAGTGCTGCACCTGGTGTCTGCAACACAGCAGGAGAGTGTTGCATTTACCCAATACGGAGAAAAACTATTTATTTCAGCCAAATTGTCAGATTCAAGCAAATGCTTACTCTGTTTCCATGGTGAAGGCCTGCAGTACCACTGCTTTGAGGCTGTGAGATAATGGTAAGCAAAGTCAGAGTTAGGCCTACGTGATCTTGATTTTAGGATGACTGCTATGGGATTTAAGAGGAGGAGCAGACCTTTCTCTGTCAGCAGGGCTGATTTTATTCCAGTGTTTCTTCACTCTTAATCTGAGCATCACTGCAGCTGACTGGCGAATCTGCAAAGAAGCATTGAAAACAGGGATGAGACCAAACATGTCGCATTGTTAACAAATGCTGCACCTACATTTAGAAAGCATTAAATAAAGTTTTTTTTTTTTCCAAATGCATTTAAAATTGTGCATAAATGTTGATGAACACCAAATATAGAGGTTTAACGTGGACTCGCCCCTAAATTAAAATATCATTTAAACGCAGTGAATGCCATTCAGGTCAGGAACTTAAGACTAGAATAGTTAATAAAAACAGGAAGCTTTTACAACTACTTAAACTACAAAATGTGATTTCTTGGAAATCTGAATATTACATATGACTGATTAAGTCAAAAAGTACCAGCTCTGTACTGTACCATATCGGCACCTAATTCTCACTCTATCCTTGTTTTACATTCTGGTGCCAATAACCTTTCAATTAAACTAAATGGAAGAAAAATTCCTGATTCCCTGCAAACTCTCTGTCGATGTGAACTTCCGATTAGCTCAATCCAAGAGAGGAAGAGCAATTTTAGCATAAGGAGTGGAAAAACTGCTCAAAGACAAATATATCATCTCCTTGTGGATATATGTGGACCCGTTTGATACCATCCTCTTGGACAAGAAGTTTCTTCTTTGCAATTCCCACCTCTGGGATGATTAAACTATTTCTCGTCTCATCCTAAATGTGACAGCCATCAAGCTTAGCTATCACATACTTAACAGGGAGATACAGGAGTTGCATTAAGTTTGATACTCAGAGTGGAGAATGATGCTTCAATAGGGAAACTGCTTCACCATACCTGAGGGTTTTGGGAGCCACTCATGACAGCACAGAGGCCTGGGATTATAGCTGGATCTTTGAAAGCCTGCTTCAGCTGGGCTGTGGCCTAAAACGACAGAAACACAGAGGGCTTATCAAAAAGGGGTTGGGTTGACCACAAAAGTGGGTTTTTGTTTCAAATTAGCTCATTTACTGACAGCAGAACCCATCTCGACCTGAACTACGACAAACGTTTGACAGTTAAACTGCCGTTACGTTCCAACGGTCCACGTAGCTAGCTTAACTCCGGAGCGGTTATTTCTAACTGCTGTCAGCGGTTGCCTAGTTTACCCTCAAAAACTAGCTGTAAAAAAAAAAAAAGAAAATAGAAGCCAGCTCCAGTAGTTACCTGCTGAATAACTTCATTGTCAGGCTGTGTCACACGTAGCAGGATTTGCTCGAGCTCCTCTGTCATCTTGACGGTTTTCAATCGAGCCGCGAATGCTCCGTAGGCGACCGTTAACGCGCAAATAGCCGCAAGTGACACGGGGGAGTAAACTGTTGTTTCGCGGCGTTACTACCTGAATGTGAACCACGTAAACGAAGTAGGTTGGTTGGAATGCTGGTCAGCGGGTCTGTGTGCGAGACTGTAACGTTAAAAAGCAGACTGGCTCGGTCAGACCCGCTCTGGAACGCTCGGACCGTCGGCACGCTGACAGAGCAGCCGCCAGGAGTTCCATGTGAGCACAGTTAAAGGGACAGTACGATTTTTAGGGCTCATGAACGACGACAGCGCCCCCAACTGGAGAGGACGATCATTACAACGTGGGGTTTATTTTATTTATTTGAACTGTTATTTATTTTCTATGTTTATGGTTAAACTATAAGATATAAAACTCGTATTTTGGTGAATTCCGTGTGATTACAAAAATATTAATTACAAATACACAAACATTGCCCCCCAGATCCAGAACGCTTGATTCTCCCGAACTCTCAGGGAACTGCATCCTAGTACTGTGATGGGATGTGACTTTTATGACCTAGCCTGTTGTGAAGTCTTCTTCGCTACTAAATACAGTTTTTCCGGCTTCACAAAAATGAGCCAATTAAAAACTGCAGCAAGTATGCGCCTTAAAAAGACAAATCAGGGGGTCAATGGAGTCAGATGTGCAGATGTGGACTTTAGATTAGCTCAGAAATGGTCTTTTAGAGAGCGTAGTGCCATAAATATCCACACCCCAGAAGCTGCATGCAGGCCTCACATTATTAAGGTGCAGTGGTGTGAAGCAGCTCACTATTGGACTCTAAAGGGAAGCAGGGGGCCTGTTCTCTTGGTTGGATATTGACAAAAAAAAATGTATATTATTTTCTATAATGCACTAAATTTGCTTAAAGGCACAGGTATATTTGTTTACAGTTTAAAAATCTCCTTAATTAGCACAGAACCAATAATTATGGAAGAACTCTGATCACCATCTTGACAGAATGACATTTCAGTTAAAAAGAATAAAATATAGGCTAAAAATCTTATACCCAATAAAAAAAAAACACTTTAATCAGCTTGATTAGCTAATGCAATCGCATTAATACATAAATAAGTACTGGCAGCTGTTTTCAAATCTAAAGATCAGTCTGCAATGACATGTGTTTTTGTTCCTGTTTATTTTATATCATCTTTTTATTTACCCATCAGAGACTCTATCCTGATGAGCCTTTTAAAAGCCACTTACGATTCCTCCTCACCACCATAAACCACACCAAGCTGGACATGCTTCTCTCTTCTTCTGTTAAAAAGAGAAAACTCTAGAACACAGGGGCAGTAAATTTACATACCAACCAAAATGGTATGTGACCACAATTCACTTTTTTCTGGACATTTAAATAAAAAACTCCATTCCTTTGAAATACGAATGAAAGACGCGTGCCTGTCAGTTAGTGCTGAAGCCAAAGCGATGCTAATGTGCATCTAATAAATCTTTTCACGTCAATGCCACGTTTCCTGGAAGCACCCTCCTCTGAGGCCCAACCAGCGCATCCAGCCAGTTTGTAATCCACTCATTACATACCAATGCTATTGTTCTGCACACCTGTCCAGCCCAGACCTCCCCTCACTCACCTCAACTGTCAACCAACCCCCCCCCCTCCTGTGGGTCTAGGCTCGTACAACAGCTAGAGATCAGTTAGAAATGCTAATGTCCACATTAGGCCAACTCTTCTCACCACTAACGGATTCATTACCATGTCAACACAAACATGGGGGCAGAGGACAAACAACACTTAGAAGGAGATGCACAAGCTAATCTGAATTATCTGTGTGAATAGACTTGCAGATGGAGAGGCAGGAATTAGCATAAACCCGTCCAGGACCGTACGGAACGGAGGAGTTTTGTGATTTGGAGGCAAAAGTGGAGTGTCTGCCTCGCTTCACTTGTTAAGTCTCCATTTTGGATTTATGGTTAAGGAGAGGCTCAATTTACTTTTGCATAAGTATTGTATGTCTCCCTTTGTGTTTAAATTTACTTCCACGTAAAGACATTAACGATTTTGCACATTTTTCTTTACAGAATGGTTTAAGCTCAACAGTTATAACCTGAAGGGGGAAATCTGCAGACACATGGATGGTTTTGTGTGTGGCGCTGACACATAAACATTATTTAGTCTTAAAGCAATCCTTTTAGCTCTGACTCTGTTCTGGATCTCTGTCCTTACAAGACAATGAACCCTGTTGTATGGTTTATTTCAAACTTTTAAGAATAAATTCTTCTTTTTTTTTCTCGCTTTGATTGAACACCGAGGTTAAACTACACAGGTGGACAGATTACGCAAGATCTGATTATTGACATTTACTTTCTGTAGGGGTATCAGAGTATACAAATGAACACAATTTAATCCAACAGTTTTGAGAATCTAATTTGTAAAGATAAATAAAGAAAATCATACATTGTTTATAGTTGCCTGGGTTCAAGACACGTAAAATCTTCACAAAGGTTTATTGAGAAAAAAACAAGACAGATTTAAAACTATTCACCCCCTATGTCTTGAAGGATGGATTTGGTCTTTGACGTTCTATGTAAAAGTCATAAAAAATATATAATAATACAACAAATATGTTAAAAGGAGATTCACAGCTATGTGCTTCAGATATTATATGCTGCCGTCAGTAACCCATTTTTTTACTTCTTACTTTGGCTAATTTTTTGTTTTGTTTTGTTTTTTGCAAATCACTTGGCTAAAAAACAAAAAGGAAATTAATAATTATTGTTTTTAATAAAATTAACTTCAGAAGCACCAAAAACAATAATTTTCTCTGTACTCTAAATGCTGGATTTCATGGGAAGTTGCTTCTTTCTGTTATTTAAATTAGTGCAGCTTTTTTACCTGTACCTGTGCTCTATTAAGTTAATTTGGTACTGATTTAAGAAACATGGCTCCACAAAATCAGCTGAATTAATGAGACTTTGTAGTAAATTCCAGTGGAAATTACTAACAACTAAAATACAAACACCGCAGACCTGGAAAATGTTTCCACATAAGAATAGGATTTAAATTTAGATAGTGTGATACGTATGGATAGATAAAAACAATGAAATAAAAATAAACTTAAAACAAAAATGTATTCCTAAAAAAGCTAGGTTCTTTTTACTTAAATATAATTTTGAACATACTTCAAATTAGGATATTAAGTTTTAACTGTTAGGAGTGTTTTCAAAAGTGAATTTAAAAACAAATAAGCCCAGTAACAAATAAAAAGGCTTAACCTGGCGGAGGTGAGTGACAAAGAAGCGTGATTGGCTGAGACGGAGGCCCCGCCCACAGCGCGGCCCCACCCACACACCTCCTTATAAACACACCTGGCGGCGGCGCAGCGGCTCGTTTCATTTGAATTCACTCTCTGCTAGTTTTTTATTCTTTTTTTAACCTGGAATCCGTTCTTAGAAAGTTTTACCGATGTTTAGCCGCGTTATTCTTTTCATAGGAACGATTTAAGCCTCTTTTTTGTGTCATTTTCTTCATTTTTCCCCCAAAAAAGCAAAGAAAAATGGCAGAATGGAAAACGCAGGTGTCTTACAATTACAACCCGTCCTACGCCTACGCCTACAGCCTCCTGTACCAGCCGGTGACCGAGCAAAACCACGGCAGCGCGACAGGATGGGGCGACCACGCAGTGACGGACTTTAACAGCTGCGGCGGCGGCGCCGCGCAGAGCCTCTGCACGGCCGTCGCTTCCAGCACCGCCGTGACCGGGGAAGAGTCCCCGCCGCGTACCCCCGAGACCGAGACTTGTTACCAGGGTGCCGGACTCGTGTATGTCGGCGACACCCAGACGGGCCACCTGTTGATGGCCGGGCCGCCGAGGGACGCTTATGGCGCCGGGGGGAGCGAGGCGAGGAGGAGCGACTCGGTCAGCGACTCCGAGGCGCACACCTCTCCAGGTAGGAGGCCTAAACTGTGTGGAGCTCCTCATTCGGGTTAGGGACTTACATTTCCTTGAACAAACGCTGAGATGTCCTCCAGTGTTAAAGGAGAGGAGTGATTGAAAGTGTCCATGTTGGGTTTTTTGAGGATGGTTTCAAATATGGCGCCAATCAAGCCACCGCAACGAGAAGTGGCGCCATCTGGTGTCCGAGAGAGTGTAGTGCATCTTCAATGGTTATAATAAATAATCATAATTTTAAAAAGTAATGGATTTATTTATTGTACAAAAGAAACTATTATACTATATTAACTAACCATGTTTCTGCTCATTTAGATTCGTGGAGCACTGTCAGTAGCCGTGAAGGGAGCCTTCCTCAGGTGGACCCCACAAACTGGGCTGAGAAGGAGATCGAGGAGGAGGCAGTGATCAGGAGCCCCAATGGCTGCGAGAACGTCTCCAGCTCCTTAATGGAGGATTCCCAGAACGTACAAGGGAGCGAGGCCAGCAGTAGCTGCGTTCCCGTGAACGCACCCCCTCCAGCCCCAAAGATGGTCAGCACCACGACAGCAACCAACCCTAAAGCGAAGGTCCGGGCTGCCTTCACGGAGGGTCAGATGAACGCTCTCATCCAGCGCTTTAGCGTTCAGAGGTACCTCACTCCGGCTGAGATGAAGAATCTGGCCGAAATGACCGGGCTGACCTATAAGCAGGTAAGGCACGATTTAGTGCATGTGCACAAATGATGTAGGTTTTTACACCGAGTGGGCTCATGATCTTTGCTTTGCAGGTGAAGACCTGGTTTCAGAACCGGAGAATGAAGCTCAGGAGGCACCAGAAGGACACCAGCTGGGTGTCGGAGCGCTATGCCATCAACAAGGAAAGCTCAGCTCGCACACCGGTCTTCTCCAACATGGCCGCACACATCCCACCTGTGAGTCACCCAGAGCAATAAGTGTCTTAAGTGTCCAGAACGAGTTTCCTGTTACGAGATAACAGAGGAATAGCGATACGGACACAGAACAATGCATCCATAATGGAAGCCTGATCAGAGTCGTGGTTATGGCTTTAAAGGCGAGATGCTACAAACATACTATTAGTGTATTGATGTCAGTTTACAGACCAACTGACTCTTGTTTGTTTGTGTTGCAGTATCAAAGAGGGGGGCACCCCCAGTTTCCGGAGCATTACAACCAACATGGGATGGAGGCGGCGTTTAAGAAGACTCCACAGAATCTGGCCTACTACCTCGCTGCCCGGTCCGCTCGTTACCCGACCTGGTCCTCTAATGCGCCGGGCCGGCCCCACGTCGGTGGGTGGTCCGTGGCCCCGGGAGGCGGGCACTTTGATTACAACTCCAACACGTTTAACTCGAACAGTTACGGCCACACGGGGCAGTTTGAAAACAAAGAGGAGCCTTTGCGCAGCTCCATCAGCGGCGCTGTAGTTCACGATGGACACCAATAAGCGATTAATCTGGTTTTACCGAATCTCATTTGTGATCATGTCGCCGCACGGTTAATCATTTCAAATGTTTGTAGTGAAAGACATTTTTGTAGCGCCGTTTAAATATGCATTGTTCTTACAATCTATCCATTATTTACCATTAACGTTTGCATAAGTTTTATTTTTATATGCAATTATTTAATGTTTTTTTTCATATGAGTCCAGTTGCGTCCAGTTTGGATGCACTTAACCAGATGTTTTAACTGTGAGGCGAATTGAGAACCTTGACATGCACACTTATGCAGATGCTTTCTTTTAATAAATACAGGGTTGATTCATTAGTTCTTAATTGTGGGTATTGCTGTTGTGTCTAGGTAACGTTAGATTACCACAGTTTTCACTATAATCCAAATATTTATGTGAGCTCTCATTGAAGGCAATCGGAAACATTCAGTGTTGCACATTTTTTTAGAAAATGTCATCTCTTGCTTTCTTCCACATTGTGGTCAGCTGATGGGATGGCAAGTCAAATGCGAGGTACAGGCTTGTAAATAAATTGAGCCATTATTGCACTACAGTCTTTTTCAATGTTACGCTGCATTAAAGTTAACCACCACGTTGTTTTGCAGAAACCTTCACTTGCCGCTGTGCCCATGCATTTCTGGTCGTGTTATTTGTCAAATTAAAGTAAAAAAACCACAAGAAACCCGCTTCTGTTGGCTTTGTTGTAGTAAAAAGTACTTTATTGAAAAAAATATTTACATCAGAATCAAAATTGATGGTGACAGTAGGATCGTAATATTGCTCACCCCTCACAACTTTCAAAAGCTCTTAAATCTACAAGGCATTATTTCTTCCACCATCCAGACAAATGGGATCTTTCCTCATCCGTTTTTTTTGGGGGAGTATTCACAGCTGCATAATCAACACTAAATTATATCAATGTACTCTAACTTTTTAATTATGCAGCAAATAAGCGATTATGGTCAACCCCATTGCTAAATGATTCATTAGGTACCAGGTGAATAATTTCCCATGTCAAATCCCTTGTTTTCTTCCTAAATCCCACGCCCAAACAAGTCCCTTCATCAGCCCACCAATAGACCCTTTCCCTTATTCAGCAAAAACACTTCTATTCAAGTTCATTATCAACCCTTCACGGGAAGTTCAAGGCCCCTATTTCTTCTCCCATTAACACGACGGGAGACGTGGAGTGACGGAAAACGCTGAAGTCTAATCCATCTTCAGGCTGCGGTAGATGTAGCGAATGAACGCCAGGGAGGCCCAGAACGACACGCTGCCCAGCATCAGGGAGAACACGAGCGCCGTCAGCAGCGAGTACCCGAAGAACTCCGCGCTTTGCACCAGGCCGCTCATAGAGGAGCGGTTGCGGTAGTAGAAGACTGAGTAGACGAAGATGAAGAGGCCGGTGGAGCCGGTGCTCAGCACGCTGCGCCACCACCACCTGTAGTCCTCGCCCGACAGCAGGAAGTAGGTCAGGGCCACGGAGATGCAGGCGCCCACCGACAGGAGGATGGCGAAGACGCAGAGCAGGATGCCGTACAGGGTGTAGTGTTCTCGGCCCCAGACGGTTGCAAAGATGTAGTAGAGCTCCACCGAGATGGCGCTGAGGGTAGGAGTTAGAGTAAAGCTATGAATCAAGCCATAATCCATTCAAAAATATCTCATTACTTTTATCTATAAGAAAACAATACAAGTGAGATAATACATGAAATGACGTGAAAAGGATGAATTTCTTCACATTTCGTTTACTTAAATTCAACCACACAAACTAAACCATTGCACTATGTGCTGTACATTCGTATTCAGCCCAAATACCATTGGATAAAGACCTAGGGACACAGAAGACGGGTCAAGGACGGTGTTTCGAATATAACAGGAGATGGCATCAGACGTTTCAATCAATCCACCGAGAACTATTCAAACCATGACGTTGAGATAAAGCTGAGATGACTTTACAAAAACTGACCTCAGGTGAAAAGATTTGTTGATAGAAAACTCTATAAATCGTATAAAAACACAACAGCATTAAGTCCCTTGTTGCAGCGTTTCACAACCTATGTAGAAGAAACAAGTAGTAAACAAGCCAGCTGCTGTTTGTGATATAAAACTAAGACTGTATCACAACATAGTAATGGCAGTGTCATGCTGCAGGGTTTTTGCTTTTTACGAAATGGGTGAAAGTTGATGGAAAGATAGATGGAGTTAAATACGGAGAAATGTTCTACTATTGTTCTCTTTAACTGTGCAGGCCAGTAAACAGGTTTTCATGTTTTATTCTTATTTATATAACAGTTTATACGGTTATCCGCTACTTTCTTTTGCTCAATTTAACACAATACAAAATAATACAATGATATTTACAAGTTATACTGTGAGGAAATGTGATAAGAGTTCAACAGGCGTTGTAAATGCTAATCCTGATCAAACTACATGTGCATGAATGGACACCTCACCTGAACGGCAGGAAGCCTCCGATGGCCATGTGCACAACGGTGTGTTTGTACCAGGGCTGCGGGGGGATCTGCCGGGGGATGTTACGCGTGCGGCACGGCGCCTGAAAGCCGCCGGCCCGGTTCTTTCCCACGATCCCGCCGATGACGCTCAGCGGGAAGCCCACCAGCACCCAGGCGCCCAGCAGCAGGAGCACGGTGGTGGCGGGCAGGGCCTGGGTGGAGCCGCTCCACCAGTGAACCGAGTTCACCACACTCCACGTGAAGAAAAAGGGAGCTGAGGAAACCAGGGACCAGGTCAGTGATTTTGCATCGTCAATTATTAAACAGCGATCGAATGTGAGAGCGTTCTGGTCGTCTTGCTTTACTTGAGTTAAATTAGATTTGCTTCTTTAATTCGACATTAAACTGCACAGTTTTAAACTCACTGAGTGGATTAAACATCCGCCAACACTACTACAGCTTTCAGAACAAAACTGCCTGTTTGACCTAACGCACACGGTTAAAACGACAACTAGATGAATGCCCATCATTATCCTGCAATCTTTCTCAGCCAAAACATTTGAGCCGGTCCATTACCCAAAAGGGAAATTTGTGACCTTCAACATGTAAAACTTTAATTCTCACGTATGATGCGACATCTCAACTAGCTTTCTGCAGATTTTCAACATTAAATGCTTCCACTTACATACACCTGCGTATTTTAAGATACAGATAACGAGAGGACTCAGAGTCACTGATCTTCCCTGAAGCGACCTCACCTGAGAACAGGGACGACGTGAGGATGATGTTCCACACCCAGCGTTGACCGTTGATCTGCGTGTAGAAACTGCACGAGACGTAGCCGGAGACACAGCTGGTGAGAGCGTAGAGGACGATGGCGGCCGAGTTGATGGCGCCGTGCCGGTGTACGTTGAACATCCCCAGCAAAGCCATGACGATGATGGCTGGAAGATTATATATATGAAAAGAAGAAAAAAAACAACAGCATGCTAAGTCATTTGGAGATGTGATTTTATTTCTGCACATTGTCTGTGCTTACGTCCAATTTTCCATTTAACCTGAATGCTTAGTTTGTTACAGATATTTGCAACATACGATCGGAGCTTCAACTACTGTGGTAGTTTTCATTTGAATGTACCTGTGTTTACGCAATAAACTGTTGTGCTATGTGTTATCGGAGGTTTTCCATGTAAGTAATTGCTTCCTTAATAAAATTAGAAGACGGGGCGTCAAGTTCTCATCCTTTCCCACAAAGTGACGCTCTCCCCGTGACCGTTTTGTGAAGGCCAGACAGAAGACGCAGGGAAGGAGCGGGTATGAAACAAGTACCGGTGCTAAACACGGCAGTACAGAGGCTGGATGGCCTCGTAAAACACGGAGAGATGAGAACTTGCCGACCTGCACGGCACATGAAATAACCCATTACTTTGATTCGGCCATTGTGTGACGTCACACTGAAATGCTTTTAATTAGTTTGGGTGTTGGGCTATAATTAAACTACAGTTGTAAACCACACCTGTATATGTCAAAACGCCACGACTTTTCCAGGAGTGGGAGGGGGTTTCAGAGAAGTATGCCCTGGTGTGTCTCATCGACTATGAAGTTTATGTGTGTGCGAACAAGAACACGATAATCGGGCCATGCTGATCATCCCCGAGCAAGGTTAGCAACATGCTAGTTAGCATCAGTGCAGAGAGTCTATTTCTCCGTCTCTGGTCACTTATAAAAAAAATAAATAGAACAAAACATGATTTACTGTCCGAAATGAAGGCTGGATGGTTGGAAGCATCTGAAGCCTCACCTGTGGCGAGAGTTAAGAACTGAGCTCCAACTCCGAGAATAGCACAAAGCAGGCTCTTAAACGGCGGGAATCTGAAAACGTCGGTGTGTATGATTTTCCAGCCGTTATCGCCTTGATCCAAATCGTCACAGCCGCCCTCCTCTTCCACGTTGTACCTGAAAAAAATAAAAATATATCGATAGAAATTATATTTTAGAAACAGAAGATAAAAATGGAACTTGAGCTTTACGGTTGGATTTAAAACGTCATAGAATTTTTTTTATTTAAAGTCTCTGTGCAGTTTTAGTGAAAACAACTCATTTTTTATGTAGCTGATGCCCTAAAGAAGCTTGTTTTAGATTGGTACGCTTTGCAAGAGCAGTATTTGTGTAATTATTGTTTTTTCTAATCACAATAGTGCAACAAGACATGATGGTAAGATTAGTTGTCCATATCGCACTTGCTTACCAAGCCCCTCAAACTAGTTAACTGTCAGCTTTTCACTATGTTTACCGATCGTGTTTGGCGAGTATGCCTTGTGAAACTACACTGACCTTCACATTACTGCTCAAACACGGAGCACAGAAGAAGATTCAACCAGTGAGTGAAGTTCCATGTTCACTTACCTGGCGAAATCGTTTTTGAGGACCCGCATGAGAATGATGATGACAAAGCCCAGCAGCAGCACCACCAGCACCAGCGAGTTGATGATGGACAGCCAGTGGATCTCCAGCGTTTTCGGGAAGAACGAATAGTCTCTGAGGCGCTCGGCTCTCCGAGCAGAGGGCAGGTTGGACTCGTACCAGCGGACGCTGTAGGTGTGCGTCACCGTGAAGCTGCCTCCCCCGACGCCGACCCCTCCCACGGCCGCGCCCGCCCCCTCCTCCAAGGGGACGGGCTTGACGTCCTTCACTGAGACGTTGGCAAAGATCACAGAGTCGCCGTTGTACTCGATGTTGAAGTCCAGGTGAGTCCACAAGCCCACCTGACATGAGCATGGGTGAGAAGAGGAGCTAAAAGGTGAGGAGGAAGAGGAACGTGCACGAGCGGTCGTTTAAAACCCGATCTGCACAGCATCTCGGTTTACCTTGTGGCTGTGAGGCAGGAAGCCGCTCTCTTCTATGTATCCCACAAACCCCCAGATGGGAATATCGTCCAGGACGAATTCAAAGTAATACAGCTCCTCGATGGCCTCACGGAGCTCATCCACCTGAGACGCACGAAAACAGATCATCTCTTTGAAGCAAAATAAAAGACTTGTCAAGCTTCATGAACCTAAAATACAAAATTGACGTTAAATTAACCATTTTAAACACAGTTTTTGCTACTAAAATATCAGTCTGTATAGCATCATCCAGGATGATCACTATCTGGTGTAACATCAGTAAAAGAGCCTTAAAGGCCAAACCTTTAGTTCAGCTCAAATTTCTTCCTTTTCAGTAACATTTGAATTTCAATACAGTTACTGCCAAACTTAGATTTCGCTATGGCAACGATAGATACATTTATCGTTCAGACTTTGCACACATCTGTGCCCTCAGTGCCATCATGTATCCTACAAATTACCTGTTTTTCCGACAGCGTGAGCTTGCAGAGAGTTTTTCTCTCCGCGTTCTCCCGGAAGCGGATCTGATATAAAGACTCTGCCATTCTGTCGCCGTCCAGCACTTCGCCCAGACTCAGGGACTTGTGGTGCACCTGCGGGGAAAAAATGGGCTTTTATGACGCGTTGCACACTAGCGAAAAAGCATGGGTGGACCGTGAGAGGGAGAAATGAGCTCAAAACAGAACAAATTATGCAAAACCAATATATATATATAAGCAAGTATTAGGACAGTAATTGGACAAGGGATTTTTTAAATGTATTTTTTTTATCTCAAAACATTGGATTTCAACACAGGGACACAGCAGGGAGGACTGACCTTATCCGGTCTGCAGACAGGCAGAGTGTAGTAGTGATACGTCTCCTGAGGGTTGTGAAAAGGGCCCACTTTGTTAACATAAAGAGTCACATTGTCCCCCTGCTTGTAGCCCACGGCCCAGCCTGAGAACAAGCCCAGGATCAAGACACAGAGCGCCGCCATCGTCCCCCTGTGGCCTCCCGGGAGCTATCTGCTTTCCACCTGCGGAAACGATGCACCGTTGGTCAACTAGCGATCAAAATGTGCCTGTTCAGATTTGACCACATGGTTAAGACGTAGGAAATTTAGACAGCAGAAAACCTGTACAACAAACAACCTTAAGCAGTTCACAGGGCCTACTCTGTAGAAACGTGGAGACGCTGCCATGGATGTGCGTGTGTCATGGTTTTCAAACATCCGCAGTCTCAGTAGAGTCACTGGATCGCAGATTCAATCCTCTGATAGAGAAATGTTTGCTTTATATGTCCTGGCATTTCAATTTTAAGTGAAAAGGTAAACATGATGCTTTAGGTCAAAATGTTTTAAATGGATGTTTTAAATACGTATTAGAAAATTCCTTTTTTGTGCCAAAAAAACTTTGGCCGGATTTTTCATACCAAGTTTTTTTTTTGTCTTAACAAGTAGATGCTGCAACTATTTTGTTTGTAGTATTTGAATACAAATTATTACCGCTATATAATTGTATTATATAACAAGTCATAGTGACTTACTTCCTCTTTGCATTTTTGTAAGCCATTAATTTCTAACATATTAACTTTGGGACGCGCAGTGTATCGGCAATAACATCGGTATCGGCCGACGAGTAAAACTGGCACCAAACAGAAATTTAAAATATATAATTTCCATCTTGTTGCCATTTGCGAATGCTTTTCAATATAAATCATCCTGTTAAATAGTGGTTATGGGCCATAACAGCAATATTAACATTGATATTGGTCAAAGACATTTTTTTTTTGCATCAGTGCATCCCTACTTTACCTACAAATGAGTTTGAGATTGCATTAAGATATAGAGGCTGGAGACATATCTACTGTAGGTCAGTGGTTTTTCAAACTTGTAACATTCATCACCTCAATCCAAATTCAATTTGACACTTATAAACATTTTTAGACAGGAGTTGGGACTGTTTGCATCCTTTTTTTCAATGTAATGACAAAAAAAGGAAATAAATGGAATACAATGTATATATCAGCCTTTAAGAGTAGCACCAGTTTTCTTACTTTTTTAATTCAAAGATGAACTGTTCACATTTGAGAGGAATTAACAAAAAGGTCTTAAAGTTGGAACTTTGACTAGGAAAGAAAAAGCTGCCCCTTCACAACCTCAGCATTGAATTTGTCCCGCAGTTGGTTTTTAAATCTAACAATTTACATCTCCATAACTCAGCAGACATTCTTGTTACAGTTTAAACAAAAACAAACAAATAGAGATAAAAACGATGTTATTAGCATGCATAAATTTTTTTTTTTTACCCAACCTGATCACTGGTTAAGTAGCAATTTACGCTGGTTTTTAACCTTCCTTAAGACGTTTGGATTCCCAGACAGGTTTGGGCCATTTACCAGCATTGAGAAATGTAAAAACAAAACTGCTAATATTTAACGTTATAACATTTCTAAGTTAAAAAAAACATTTAATAAAGAGAAATAGGCAATGGGAACAGTTTTCTTCAGTGTATAAAGTAGTGTAAAAGTGCCCACTCCCCATCGGCTGGCTGAAAACAGGCTGTGATGTTTTTTCTCATATTTATCAAGACGCCAAATGTAACTTTTTAGAATAATTTTAGGATGTAGATTTTTGATAGTCATGACGAGGAAAATAAAGTGGTGCCTCTCATTCTTAAGACATTGAAGCTTTACAGCTATAGTCCATGCAGTCAAGACTTTTGGTAAGATGGTTTCGCTGTTGCTCAAGACTTTATGGAGGCCTCTGTGTAAGATCTGACAAGATGGCCAGACCATAATAACGATCGCCTGTATTTAAGTGACCATTTATAGACGTGTTCAAGGAAATAAAGAAGAATGATGCGGATATTTTATTGTCCTATGAAGAAAGACAGTGTTAAGAAGCAGAGGATGTTGCTTTAGCAGTGATGAAAGAAGGTTTAAGGTAAAGACACTCAAGGTAAACCCAGCTAGTAGATACTTCTGGGCGATTACCTCGCAACCATCACAGTTTTAAAGCTGATCATACTAAACACCGTGGCAGGAAACTCTGACAGATTACAATGAAGATTTACGGATTCAAGGTTAAGAAAGCTGCCAAGCCAATTAGAGACGTTAACAGGTCTAATGTTTGGGCAAACCCAGGTTTTTAGCCGGTTACACCTTTAATAGTACGTGTATCTGCCGTATGTGATAGATAGCATGCTGTCTAAGAGATGCCAACAGAGTGAGCTAAAGGAAGAACATCCTGCACTGATCGATCAGCTGGTGGCATCTTTTCTCTAGAAATGACAGCAACATACGCTGTTCATCAGAAGCATTCATGGTGCGGCCAACAGCTGGAACGAGTTCATTATAAGTGATGCAGCACTTTGACGCATCAACTGAACTGATCTCTCTGTATTGCTTGTAGGACAACCTGCCTTGAAATGATCTCTGAGGATCTTTGATAATGTCGCCAAAGATTGACATGCGTTGAGTGGTCTAACACTGTGATGTTGTAGAAAGCTAATGTAGGTGCTGAAAACAGAACAAAAAAGCAGATAAATACATGGAAACACAGACAAAATATCATTAGAAGTAGCGAAATGAACTATAGGTTTGTGTGTGTCTGTGGGAGGTTAGGTTTTTACATCAATTACATACAAAAGGGCAGGAAAACAATCAATAAGATGACAATAATGTCATTTATACCGCAAAATCTGCTGAGCTTTAAATAAAGTTACCCTTAGACGGGAATGTCTCATGTACCTGGATGTTTCAAGAACAACATCAAGGTGGTTCATGTAATCCAAGTATCCCTTATTAAGTCTCTGACCTCTGAACTGCGGGTCTCGCACGCGCTGTCACCTCCGTACCGTCCAGATGTTGCAGGACCAGCAGGACCAGTCCGATCGCAGGATCCCTGGGACTCCGGGCCCCGATGTTCGGCTCGGCACCGACAGAACGCTCACCGAGAGGCCCTAAGCTCGCCACCGAGCAGCGGGGACATCCCGGACGCTCCCCCCGCGCTTATATCCGGGTACGCTCGGTACTTGTACCGACTAAAGGAAGAGGAGAAACGGGCTCCGAACACACGTCGCCTACAGAAATAAAAATAATGACGACTCGCGGAAGAAGAAACACAAAATACACACCTGCAATGTTACCACTCTTTCAACAGCAGTAAGTTTCTTAATGAGGATTCATGTCATTGACATAAATATGTTTTTAAACTACGTTAAATGCCTTTGGGGCTCAAAACACAACGTATTCACTGTCTGTCCACGGACCGGATTTCCTTCCACCGCAGCGAACCAATCAGATGTCGCCGTGGCACTTCCGCGTTGACGCTCAGACCCTGGTAGTCGCACGCGCGCGTTCGATGCGAGCGTTCGCACGTTCCGGCGACGTCGCGCTGCTCGACATTCGACACGCAATGCCTGCCGTCGGATTCCCCGCGAAACCAACCGCTGGTTTCTGGTTGCCGACATACTGCTAACAGGCGAGTGCGCGTAAACAGCCTCAAATATACAACTCTACAACGAAATACGACTTTAAAGCTGGTGTCTAGGTGCTCAATCTCGTTATTGCAGTTTATAGTATAGCGTTTTAATTAACCAGAGCTTCTGTAACTAGCTTCTTTAGAGAAATGCTAACGTTAGCAAAAGAAAACACCATTTAATGTGTACTAACTTGCCATATAATAAATATTTAGCGAGTTAGTTGCTTCTGGGTTACGAAAACACCTCCTTTTACTCGACTGTGCTCATGTGTTCACACATTTTCTGGTGTTTTGTAAGAAGCACTTGCAGTGCTAGCTAAAAGCTAAAGCTTCAGTGTTTTGATGTGATTGTTTTGCAGTTATCTCTTATAATGGGAATTCACGGACTGGCCAAGCTGGTCGCTGATCACGCTCCCAGTGCCATCAAAGAACAAGACATCAAAAGCTACTTCGGTAATTGTATAATCGTGCTCCTAGTTAGCATTGAAACGAGCAGATGTGCAGCACTGCTATCTAACCAAACACTGTGCTGGCTCTCTGCAGGCAGGAAGATCGCCATCGATGCCTCCATGTGCATCTACCAGTTCCTGATTGCTGTGAGACAGGATGGGAATGTGTTGCAGAGCGAAGATGGCGAGACTACAAGGTACAGCAGCGACCACAGATCCCTCACCACGTTTAAGAAGTGTGTGACTTCTTGCCTTTAAAAAAAATAAATCATAATAATTTCTAGTCACCTGATGGGAATGTTCTACCGCACGATCCGGCTGTTGGAGAACGGGATCAAGCCGGTGTACGTGTTTGATGGCAAACCCCCCCAGCTCAAGTCTGCAGAGGTTTGTATGGACTTAATAAGCGTGAGATTCCCACTGAAAATAGAGAGCGGTATTCATTAAATACCCTCATTACACATATTTCTTGTTATTTCTGATTTTTCTAGACGGACTGAAGTGGGTATATAGAATTTGTACATATAAAGTTTCCAAGAGATTATTAGCCCAATTTAGTTTGTTGAAGTAAGAGCTACACAAATATATACATATAAGTGTTTATGGGTTATGGGTTAACAGGTCAGGTTCCCTGCTTAATGAACATGCTCCTAGTTTATAGACATCAGGACATTTTTTTTGTAAGTATTCAAATTTCAGTTCAATAGGGTTCTTTCTCCTAGCTTACAATTTCTGTAAAGTAGTAGCACCCTTTTACTCTGACCTATACATAATTTCATGCTGGAAAACAAATTTTGCCAGTTGAAGCTGTAGGAGCGATATGACCTTTTACTCCGTTTGTTTTTGAAAATATTACTGCAACTTAGTAACAGTCCAAGGCTCAGACTTGATGTTAATGATGCTTTTTCCACTTCCTGTTTTGCTTTAGCTTGAGAAGCGAGGGGAACGGAGAGCAGAAGCTGAGAAAATGCTTGCTAAAGCTCAGGAATTGGGTAAATATCAGCTTTTAGTATCAAAGAACCTGCATTTGTTTTTTTCTTTCCCCAACTGATGTAAAACTCAAAGGAACTTGGACCAAAGAGGCCAGATTTTTGTGTTTACCGTCTTTTACTTCTTCAAAAACCAGGTGAACAGGAGAACATTGACAAATTCTCAAAGCGACTCGTCAAAGTCACCAAGCAACATAACGACGACTGCAAGAAGCTGCTGACCTTGATGGGTGTGCCGTATATTGAGGTGATGGTGATAGCCGCTGTACTTCGCAGCTTCTCCTTTTACTTTTCGAAAACCGTATATAAACACGTCGGCTCTACTAGACACGTGGATGTTGAGTATCTGGAAGAAAAACCAACCGCAGAGGAAATGAATGCGCAACATTTTATGTTTGGTGTGTTTCAGGCCCCGTGTGAGGCCGAGGCCAGCTGTGCTGCTCTGGTCAAAGAAGGGAAGGCCTTTGCTACTGCCACAGAAGATATGGACGGACTGACCTTTGGAACAAATGTCCTGCTGAGACACCTCACTGCCAGCGAAGCAAAGTATACAGCATCGTTTGTCTTTTAGGCTCCACAAAAAAAACCACGTTTACTTTCAAGTAATTTAACTAATCATTCTATTAACAGATAAAGAACCTACCTTGTATATATGTTATTGTTGCAGGAAACTTCCTGTTCAGGAATTTCACTTTACACGCATCCTGCAGGACATGGGTCTGACCAACGAACAGGTGAGTTAGTATCTTCCCCTCCATCCTGACTAAGGAAAAGTAAATGCTTATCTATGGAGCATAGGACTCACCTACCAGTCTTTTTTTGTTGTCCTTCCAGTTCATAGACCTTTGTATCCTGCTGGGTTGTGACTACTGCGGCACAATCAAGGGAATCGGCCCCAAGAGAGCCGTCGACCTCATCCTGCAGCACGGCTCCATCGAGGAGATCCTGGAAAACATCGACTCAAATGTAAGTTTCAGTTTTCTGTAAAACCAACGAACATAAACCCAGTGTAACGACAAATGCAGACCAAAATGTGTGCGTTCACTTTTTACAGACAATACAAGTTGAATGTTAACATTTGGAGAACATAAAAAAATGAAACGCGTCCAAATTAGTGTAAATCTTGAGAAACTGTTTCTTGTGGATGACATGGTTTCTCTGCTTCACTTAAACACCCCCACAATCTTGCTTCGGATCGCTGTTCCTGTCACATGACCAAACAAATAGCACGTAGCCAAACCCCTCCCCTCCACACTCCTGAAATCGACAAGATAAAAATAAACATTGGTTCCTAATATCGACTCAATTTTATAATTGTATAATTTTAATACAGTAAAAGAAAATACAAATATGAGCCGATACCAGTGTTGATGCCGATATATTGTTCATTCCTAAACTCCTACCAGTGAGGCGGATCTGTCTGTTGTAATTCTGTACAGCTAATTTTGTATTTGAGTTATAAAGGAAACGAAATCTTGGAAAAGAAGTTTCACAATTAAAAATAGTCGTTTTAAAAATCAAGTATTTGTTTTCTTGAACTTTCTATAAAAGAAGCTGGGAATAGTTGGCATGCTTATGTTTTAGCTTCACGATTCTTTATTTTTTTTTATTTATTTTTTTAAATCACTGACCTTATGACTTTTACAGGATCACAGATAAATTAATTGCAGTTTTTATTCCATTTTTTTTGTGTGACTTTGTTCACTGTCATGCAGAAGCATCCTGCCCCAGAGGACTGGTTGTACAAGGAGGCCAGGAATTTGTTTTTAAAGCCAGAGGTGGTGGACGCCTCCACGGTGGAGCTGAAGTGGAGGGAGCCTGACGAGGAGGCTCTCATCCAGTTCATGTGCAGCGAGAAACAATTCAGGTGAGCTGAATACAGACTCCTAACTGTGACAAAAGCTAAACTATTAACATTTAAGCTTCTTTTTTTTCTAGCTAGTCGATTGACTCGTGACTATGAATAATCCACTAGTGGGCGCTGTTGGGCTCGTAAATTAATTAGATAAAGCTTTTGGTTTGATATGATGATTTCATATAATAAATGATAAGCACACTTCCCTTTTGCCATCTTTTTGTATATTTGATTACCTGCCTGCGACTTTATTTGTTTTACACGAGTAGCATGAGAAATCTTGGTGTGTTTGCAGCGAGGACAGGATTCGTAACGGCTGTAAGAAGATTGTGAAAAGCAGACAAGGAAGCACGCAAGGAAGACTGGACTCGTTCTTCTCAGTCACTGGATCACTGTCCTCCAAAAGGAAGGTTTGTATGCAGGAGCTGCAGTTGGTTGATTTAAATATGAAATGTCTAAATGGAGTTTTTAAAGCTTTCGTGATATGTGAGTAAAAAGGAAGAACGTTGACTTAGTAACCTGTTTTTATTCTTAGGAGCCGGAGGCCAAAGGATCTGCAAAGAAAAAGCAGAAAACCGGAGCAACTCCAGGGAAATTTAGGAAGGGGAAATAAACCGAACGCTGATGATGTTACTTTCATTCATAGAACATATAAAAGAAGAAATACTACATTTCTGGGAGGAACATGCTGCACCGAGGGAGGTTTAGTTAATAAGGGATTTAAACATTTTTTTGCTGTTTGACCGACCAAAATCCAAGCTGGCTGTATTTAAGTTGCTGACTGCTTTTAAAAACCACAAGTCTGAAATAAAAATATTATTTTGTAGTGAAAGTTTGCCTGACCTATTATTATTATTTTTATGAAATATTAGAATTTTGGGTCAATAATTGAGTGATTACTGTCAAGTTTTTTCCTAAATAAGCCTTTTAGTGTAAGTGTTATTATTATACTAGGAGTAATCATTGGCCCACATACAGCTGTGACCTAGAATCCGTAATATGTTAAGGGTCAGTCTTAAGTCGTTAATTTCCAATTATGCCACTTTTTCCCCTCTTGTGACCTGATAACATTTTTATTAAACGTTGGAGTTATCAAAATGTTCAGTTGTTTACTTAAAGAACATATTCCCAATCAGAAGTGTCAATGATTATTTGAATCTCTTTCTGATCTTCATGTCTGCGCAGTTGGAGGAGCTCTGTGTTGTGACAAGGTCTCTCGACTTGATATTGTAAAAGAGAAGGAGGCCGTCTGTGTATCTGTTCCTTATTCACTGCTGTCTTATCTCCAGAAGTGATCTGGCAGCCAAGCAAAAAACACATTCATCACAGAGGGAGTTGTGTTGCAGGGCACTTTCATTTGATGATGGTAAAAGTGTGGCCAAGGGAGATTTAGTTTTCCTGTTTTTCAGATTTTGAATCCAAAGAAATGTCATGACACGATCCGTAAACTTAATTTGATCAGTCAGGACATTCTGGGGGTCCCTAAGACATAGAAATGCTAAAAGTTTCTTTTGGCCTTTTCTGAGTGAGATGTGGCTGGTGGCCTCAGTGCATCTCACACGTGGCAGATGACCAGTAACTGGGTAAAAGGTAGCTGGATAGTTCAATTGGAAGGTCGCCTGACTTTCATACTGGGGGGCCTGGGTTCAAATCCAGGTCTGGGATACACCAACAGCATTCAGTGTAGGTCCTTGGTGCTACTGCCAAATATGCAAAATATGTAAAAAATGTGGAAAAAAAAGAAATAGTTGAATTTGTAATTTGCAAACTGCATGATTCACCAGCATTTATCGCCTTCAAATATAATAACGTCCAGAAAATGATTTACAGAAAATTGTTGACCAATTTTTTTTTATTTGTTACATAAATATTTAAATAACCTCTTTAAAATCAATGAGCTCACATGTCCTCTAGCGCCACCATCAGGCCAAACATTTACATTATTAAAATGAATTTTTGTTTTGAATTTTACATACAGATCTTCTCAACATTAATGACCACAAGTCTGGTTTTGGTGATGATGGATAGGAGATTTACTGTAGCCCCCCCTTCAGGCCAACACTCTGGTTTATTTTTTCTCACTGTCCCCAGCATTTTAACTTTCCTTTGAAAAGTTCCTCACCCAGGGTGTAGGATGGGAATCATGTTCGGGCCTGGATTATAAAGCAGGAGTAAACGCTGCCCCCCTCTGCCCCACACATCTCTTATTGCCGCAAGGTGCCATGTTCCCGTTGCCCCTACATTGTTTGTCATCAAAATCTGAACTAAATCTCGAATGTCTTCAGAGACATGGTGGCTGGAAATATAGCTCTTCAAGTCTCAGCATTCCAGAGGCTTGCTGTTGCTTCACCGTTTAACTTTTACACTCCTGGCACAATTAGCAAGCCAGTATAGGCTTCTAAGTCAACTACATCCACCTCTTTCCAACTGTCCCCATACTCAGACCTCCCCTCTAAATTTCCCACAAATTCACAAGTACGTCCTACTTTGTGTCAATCTGTCACATGACATCCCTTTAAAACTATTTCATGGTTTTAATTTGTAACGCTTGTTGCTGTAGTATTTTCAAGGAGTCAGATTCAAAGAGGCGTTGGGTGGCTTTGTCACCACGAGGATGTGTAAATGTATATTTTTGTGCAGGATGTTAGATTAAACCACATCCTACCTAGAAGGGGTCATATGGTGTCTTCCTGCATTGCAACCACTCAAACTGGCCTAGAAAGCACTTCCTCTTTTTACTCCTCACTCCATTTTT
>JAVLVB010000756.1:153230-195747 GCA_032876305.1 Orestias chungarensis | reverse complement strand
AGCTGCGTGGGAACTGCTGGAGGATCACTAGGGCAACCTGTTCTTGTTGGCTCCATGCTAGCTAATGGGCCTCGGCTATCTGCGGGTGTTTCAATAGCACGGAGCCGAGCTTCCAATTCACACACCCTCGCCTCCAAAGCTACAAAAATGCTACATTTAACGCAGGTACCATTATCTCTAAAGGAGGCAGAGGAATAACGAAACATCTGACACACAGAAAAGGAAAGAAGAGAAGCCATAGTACCGCGAGAAGCTAAGCTAACTAAGCTAGCGAGTGCTCACTACACAAAAAATGTCAGTTTAGAACAATTACGGTTTCTAAAAACTTCAGTGAAGCAACAGAAATGTGTGATTAACGTGAAGGTGAGTTTAGAAACGTCTCAGTACAGAGAATAAGGAGTAATAAGAGAGCGCGCGGAGCTAGCAGATGCTAACAGACGCTAACACACGGAGCAACAACAGGAAGTGACGTCGATACGTGTCACCGTCAGCGAGGTCAAATCACAGCCCGATGATTTGGCGCTCTTTAAATTTGATATCCCACGGTTAATTTCTTTCACCCGAAATTTCTGCCATTATCTTGTTATTTTGTATTTTTTCTATGGATGGAAGATCCAGGGAGTTAAGAAATTTTTTTATTGTGTGGTTATCTATTTTGCCCGGCTGTGTGTACACAGCTGCATAATACTCTTCAAACGATCTCTGAATTTCTTCAAGTTTATTAGGTATCTCGTTAGTTTTTGTGTTTCGGATTTTACAGATTGTGTTTTCCATCTGTCGTTTCCTAAGCCTCCATGAAAGAACCTTAGCAGCTTTAGGCCCTGCCTCATAATATTTTGTCTTATATATTTAAGTTGTTTTTCAATTTCCTCACTTAATATTTTATGAATCTCCTGCTTAATAGGCCTCATCTGTTCTAGTAAGGAGGGGCTTTTGTTAATTGAATGCAGCTGCTCCAGTCTTTTTAAATATTCCTGGAAGTCCGTTAGTTTTTTCGCTTTGACGTTCTTCCAAGTAAGCACATTTTGCAATTATTTTACCCCTAATATTTGCTTTAGCTGCATCCCACAGAATTGTTGGACTAACTGTTCCATTATCATTAAATTCCAAGTAACTTTTGAGTTCACCTTTTTAAATGCAGTGCTATTTAACAAGCCAGTGTTGAGCCTCCGTAGAATGTTTTTAGCATTTCTAATTAAGTTGATTTTCATACTTAAACCAGAATGATCAGAAATGTCTCTTTGGCCTATTATGCAATGTTTCACTCTGTGAAGGTCCTTATTGAACATAAAAAAATAGTCAATTCTAGTATGTATGTAATGCCTAGAAGAGTAAAAAGTAAAATCACGCTCATTTTTATGGAGATCTCTCCATACTTCTGTGAGTCCCAATTCCTGCAGGATTTTTTTGAATTGCTTTTCTAAGTGAGTCCTTTTTCGCTCTCTGCTAGTTGTATCCATTTTCGGATTTAGGAGTAATTTAAAATCCCCTGCACATATACATATATGTACTATATATATATATAGTACATATATATAAATACTTCCTTAAATAAATTAATATTACTACCAGGGGGGGCATATATATTACATAGGGTGACCTCTTCCTGTTCCAACTTCCCCTTTAACAACACAAATCTGCCTTCTTTATCTTTATATTCTGAAATAAGATCAAATCTGATATTGTTTGATATAAGTATAGCTACCCCTCTTTTGTTTCCCGATCTGTGAGAAGCAAAATATGTTTTCCTTTAACCCATTTTCTTTATTTTCTCATGTTCTTCATTTGACAAATGTGTTTCCTGCAAAACACCAATGTTAACCTGCTCTCTTTTAAGCTTTGAGATGATCTTGCTTCTTTTAAAGGGATTTTTTATACCATTCACATTCAAAGTCTGTATATTATAATACTGCATATCCTCTAAACACTAACATGTTTTTTTCCACCTGTGTAACAACACTCCCAGCCCTCAGAACACACAACACATAGAAATACATGACAACAGAACTTGGTCTTCCAAATAAGAGGATCTCTTATTCCTCTTAAAGTAGGGGGAAACTGCCACTGTGTGGGGCCCATGCCTAGTTGCCTACTTAAAGAAAGGAAACTGAAAAGGTTAATGTAAGAGTCACCTGCATCTGTTCATCACTCCGGTTATGAAGGGGGGGTCACAGTCCTCACCAGATGGCCATCCGTGACGCTCTGAAAGTTACTAATCAGCTGGTCTGGTATTTCGCTGTGAGATGATCAAATGTTTTTTCCGATGGAAATAAAGCAGATTATTCATCCATAGGGACGTCCTCTCCGCCTGGCCGCTGGAACATCTTCAATTTTTCCCATGTGCTCTCTTGCAGGGTTCTTCCACGCCGCGCGGATGATTTGTTCTTTAACATTAAATTTCAAGAAGCGCACCACCGTGGACCGAGTTGGGGTGCCCGCCGGGGGCCGCGCACCCAGCGCTCTGTTGGCTCTCTCTATACCCAAATTCTTCTCACTGCCCAAATCTAAACAGTCCCAGAGTTCATTCTTAAGCATGTTTTCCACGTACCTTTGCATTGAGGTACCTTCCGCATTTTCTGGGATGCCATATATCCGCAAGTTATTCTGGCGTGAGCGCCCCTCCAAATCCGTGATCTTCTCCCGCAGTAATTTCTGATCATTCAGCAGCTGGACGACAGCATCTCTCACCCCAATGTCCCATCTCTCCCTCTCCGCCATTTTCTTTTCCATTTCTCCAAGACGCTTACCAATCTCCTCGGTCTTATTGATAGTTGGCGCTAAAATGTTGATTTATTTCGTTTGTCAGCTCGCCAAAAATAACTTTAATTTCCTCCTTTAAGCTCATTTTCACTTGCGCTAATTCCTTCTTCATTTCTGATTTGAGGTCCCGCATGCCCTCCGCCATTACTTCACCTACCACTCTTCTCAATGAGCTAATCGTATCAGGCAGGGCCTCATCCGCCATCTTCTCTCCTTCCTCGGCCGAATGCGTTCCGCCAGCTTTGCCTTCGTGTCGCATTTCTGAGATTCGAGACTGGGCTCGTCCCTTCTTGTTTTTGTCCCCACTCATTATTCTCGAGAGAAAATAACTTTTAAAGCGTTAACAAATTGAATTAGGGGGGCTTTTATTTTTAGCGATGCAGGACCTCTTTTCCATGCTGCCGTACTAGTCGCCATGACACCGGAAATCCGCTGCAACCAGTTCTGATCAGAATAATTCATGGTAGCTTCCCTTTAAAGGTTTAGGGAAGGTAATATACACTGTATTCCATCTTGCCTGGGAACATTTAGGGTTTTACATAATTTACGCTTTGCTAAAGAAGGAAACTAAACTTCCTTAGCAGATGCTACAAGAGCCTATTATGTGGAAAAATTAAAGACATCTCCAAGGATTTTAAAGCTTGGACACAATTACTTTCAAGGTGACCAAAATGTCAAGACTTTAGATTGGTAATTACAATGCCTTGATTTTAGTTGTCTTGAGGGCCAAACTTGGGAACCACTGGAGGAATTGGCTAAAATGGCTCCAGATCATTGAGAACTGTGAAAAGCTTGTCCCATTTGAACTAAGTCACATTTGAAATGCAAAATTACGGATACATTTAAGTAGAGGAAAATGGATATTTCTTTCCTATTAATTTAGCATTTAACCTAAATCAGGAATGGCTGTGTCTGATTTAATGTTGGATGTGAGAAAAACAGCAAAGGGTGTTTTTATACATTGTATTTAGGAATATGAGTTAATATTTATGTTAGTGAATTTTTTAATAGAAGATATGAAAGGAATCAATAACATGAAGGGTAGAAGTTTTATTTGAATTAGCAATTAAGCAATGTAACATTCATCTTCATGGGGCAAAACAAATAGAAATATGCTAAAATGGAAATACATACACTATTAATAAAATTCAAACTAAAGTTGTTTTTTAGTCACTGAACTAACAAAAAAACATAACAGATTTACATCTCTAGGTGGCTTTGCAGAGTGGAAAAACAGGAGCTACCCATTCTGATGTTTCAGTAAATAAATGTAAGAAATGTATAACAGAATATTTATATTAATATTTCAAAATAAATAAATAAAAATACGAAAAAGTTTGAAGAACACTGGATATTCATTGTGAAAATAAATGTCTAATGCACTGCACTGCACCCGTAATAGTAGTGTTTGTTGTCATTCTAAAGGTTCTACAGTACTGAGTTGGCAGAAAAAGGTGCATGGCTTTTGTATTCTTATGAATCCCTTTTTCTCGTACAGTGAACTGTTTATGGATGACAGTATATATGTGGTGAAGAGAGCAATCATTTGGTGATTAATAGTTTTTTAAATGAATTCAGTCAAAACTTTGCAAAACAGTTTCTGTCAGAGCACATATAAAAGTAAAAGAAGACATGAGAAAAGTGATATATCCGAAACTGTATCCCTGTACCAAAGCGATCTTTTGTGATAGTTACCCAGCATGTCATGCTCCATTAGTGAAGTCCTGTAAAAGTGGGATTTTACCATCCCAGTTGCTTTTCAGGCAGCGGCCATTTTGGTGTCTGGCCTGGGATGAATGTGCAGGAAAGGACGGGGTGAGCTCAGCATGGCGCAGTAGTTGCTGTTTAGATAGGTAAGATAATGTGGATGGTGACGATCCATGGTTGATAATGGCAAACAAGGGGAGCTCATGCAGACGGGGCCGGAGGTAAGGAAGGATGGGAGAGTCCTCGGAGGTTGATGTCTCTCTGTGACTCCTGGCATCGTGGTTCTTTAGGTAGGACAGAGGACTGAGAAAGGAATAGAAAAATAAATTACGCTGATACATTCATGCCAGATAAAGCAGAGATTTTCTAGAAGAGTTTTACAAATCATGAAACTTTCACCTTTTAATATGTAGTCAGTAAGCAGAGAAGGCACCTTCTCACTGTCTTCCTTTATGGCAAAGAGAACTGTATGGGGAAAAAAGTACCGTAATTCTAAATTTGCGCCATGAAAATTATTCTCGCTACCAGTCGTATGTGGGTGCTTACTTTTTGTGAGCATCTGCAAGTCGTCAACAGATGGAGGCGTGGTTCTCTTCTCATATGGAATCACAGTGTTTAGATACTGAAACAAAGGAAATGTTCAGACTCTATCAAGAAAAAGAAGTGATTCATTTAGCCTACTGTTGACATAAAAGTATTTAGTATAAATGTTACTGATTCACTACACTGAATGCAAACACTGAGACTAGGAGATTCTTGTAAGTGGAATGTTTGTAGTTTTTAAAGTCTTTGAGGTTTTAAAGTTGGTCCAGGAGTCTCCAAATCTGGTTTGACAGGGGATAAATGTAGTCCTACTCCTGAATCAAATAAATGGCCCGGTACTGGACCTCCGCAGAACTAAATGCTTGCTGAGGAGGAAATTCAACCATGTTATTGGAGTATTTAGATGCAATGATGCATTCAGATGCTGCTGGTCAGTAGGTGTCCCCCTGATGTCTTCCAGCTTAAAACAGCTTCAGTTACCAAAATGTCACATTTAACTGTGTGAGAATCTAATAAATTGGAAATGTGCAATAATGTTAGCTGTGCTGTGTAAACTTAATATTTCAGAACAGCTTAAATAGAGCAATCATTAATGTTTAGATTTGTCAATTAGGGGGATGGTACAGAACTGACGATCTTCCAAATCTCATTGACTACATATATAAGTTCAATCCAAATAGAGCCATGACAGGTTGCAGCTATTGCCGAACCAGGCCACCTGTATGCTTAGTTACTTTATGCTTGGCAAAACAAACATTTCATGGATATTCAGGCAGATTAGATTATAGAGGTTTCAACCTGCTACCATTTGTGGTTGTGTCTTACTATTCAATTCAAAACTACTTCCCAAAAGGAAATTAAATGTCGTAACTAATATGATCCAAGTATCATTAAAGAGTCATTCTAGATGGTGATTCCTGGATCATGTAAGGATCTACAATAGCAGCCAGTCTTCAAACAAATATGAAAAATCCTCTAACAAGACTGTTGCGTCCCAAGAGAAAATGACGTCCTATTTCATGTGTTACAGCAAGTTTAAATCTTGTCTGATATCAGCACTCCAACACAATCAGTGTTTTCTGGCAGTTTGTATCAAACCTGCAGAGTCCAGTGATCACTATGCTAATATGCTGTTGTTGTAAACTGTTGTTCTCTATTTAAGTTTTTTATCAAGCCCTTCCAACAGTTTACCCTCCAAAAGTAATGTATGATCATGTATGATTCATGACAATATTGTATCGGGTCAGTATCTGTATCAACCACTGAATCAGAAACGGTATCAGAAACGACCCCCTAAGACAAATATCCTGTTTTCTCTAGAAAACCACATGAAACATCTTTAAAGCTGGTAAACATAAGATAAAACTGAACAGAATTGAAAATGTGATTTTTAGCTAAACAGTCAGCATTACTTAACATTACCTGCTTCTCATTTCCTGTGCTTCCAAATGTCTGTCTAATGCCCGTCTGCAGGATGTTAGAAAGGCCTTCCATGCTGAAGCGCTACAGGTAACAAACACACACACCCAGTGACTGTTAGAGAGTAACCATGTGTTTTTCTTACAGAACAAAAAGCCTGAAGTGTGTAGATTTCTGTAAAGAATGGCTTTAATTTTCTTTGTTGCTTTAAAATACAGTCTTTGTAAGATGAAGTAGATTTACCATTTTGTTTTATTTACATGACATTAGTCCAGAATCATAATGCTGTGGTTGCAGACAAAGCCACAGTTTGTGCATTAGATGTAGGAAAAATCCATTAGGCATGCATTAGTTTTAAAAGGAAAACTGAACCAAGCTGTTAGTAGACATAATCATTCCTGTAAGACAGCAAGGAGTCTAATGGACTGTGATCCATTAGGGGAAGAGTTAGAGAGGGAAAGAGAAATAATGATCAGACTTAGTGATGTCACCTGGCTCTAGCTACCTCAAATATAGGAGTAAACCTCAACAGGTTCACATGTCTGTATTTTAAGTCTTTTCTATTGGTCCTATATGATGTTCTTTTCTTAAATGTTAGGTTTTCATTGTAAGTAAAAAAAAAATCATAATGCTTTACAGAGATAAGGTTTTAAAATGTGTGGCAATTTAAATGATATAATGTGTTTTAAAATTCTCATTTAATAAATGGGTTTTTACTTTGTGAACATTGACCTTAATTCATTAAGTCATTAGTTGAGGGAGCATTCACCTTGACAGGCATGGTTCCGGTCTTCTGCTCAGTTGATCCTGTATTCCCTCCATTGGAGGGCACCACCCCTCCCCCCTGCATACTCAGGGCCTTGTCACGACGTTTGCGTTTGCTGTTGTCCCGTTGCTCCTTCTGCCTGTTCTGCACCTCCATCAGAGCCGTGATGAACGTGTTCTTCACCTCCTTCTCAAACTCCAGCTCGTCCCGTCGAGCCAGCTGGTTGACCAGCTCCTCCGAGTACTCGCGGATGGCGGCCTCCACTCTGTGCAGCAGTTCCACAAGGGCTAAGCTAGGCATGCAGCTGAGGCCTGCAGGGTGGAAGGAGGCGAAGGAAAGAGAGCGCTGTGAGCCTGCAAGCGGTCCACAGAGATTGTACACAAAAGCAAACTAAATTTACAGAAGTTGTTTATATAAAGATATCCAGTTAAAGATGAAATGGCAAGAGGAAAATTGTGACAAGTAGGTTTTTCCAAACTAAAGACAGCAACTCTCTGAATAATGAACGATTTATTTTGGATGAAAATGCCAAATCTGGTATTACATTCTGTTTAGCTGTAACAGATGCCTGGAGGGAAGCATTGGCTGAGCTACTGCTGCCAACGACCTTTTGCTCTCTTTGTACAGATGAGACGTTAGGACACAGCTTTCTGTGTTTAACCCTATTACTGCCATTACCTGACTGGTTTTGTGTTTAGAAAGAGCTGTTAAATATGAGCTTCTGTGCTGGTGATATTCTAGTCGTTCATGGCAGCTGGCTGCTCAGACTCTACCAACCACAACATCACAAATGTACACAGTCATTACATGATTGTACGTAATTGATTAAGAATCAGTCAGTATTAAAAGAACTGAATCGAATCCTTAGAAAGCATATTTATTGTATAAATATTGCCACCACAAGATAAATGTGGCTTCAAGGTAAAGTGCTTTGAGTGCATGATTACAAATTTGTGTTAATTTACATAATTTATTTGGTAATCAGTAGCACTTATTACTGTATGAATTTTACTCGTTTAGGTTTTTAGGTCATTCAACAACTCTGTTTTTGACACCTATGCCTTTTATGTTGATTTTTAAATAGTAATCCTGTCACAACACTTAAAACTGTAAATGTTATCATTGTGCCATGATTATTTGTAAGTCGCTGTCTCAGCAAGAAAACTGGTTTCATTCTCCATTATTTGCAGAAAGTGTCTCACCTCATTCTACGCAGGCATCTGCAAACCTGCCGTATCTGAATTTAAAAAATAAAAATTATTTTCTACCGTACCTTCATAGGAGCAGTTGTTGTTGGAGACCTGAGACAACTGCCTGATCTCCTCCAGCAGGGAGGGGTTGGTCCTGGAGGAGTGGAGGCTGCTCTCCTCCTCATCCTCCTCCTCAGTTTCTCCGGGATCTGGAGAGTTCTCCATCATCTCCACTATTTCCTCAATTACCTGTGAAAGAGAAAAAGGGAGAGAGAGAAAAACAAAGGAAGGAAGAGGCCGGTGAAGTATATTATTTGGTAATGTATAAGTGCCATAGATTTATGCTCTCCATTTATGAGCAGCCGGTGAGATGAATCCTTCTACTATACTGATGCATGTTATCCATTATTAATACATGCACACACATACAGCAGTGGGGATGTGGACCAGCTGTCTGAGCAGCGAGATCCCCCAGACACTCTGGACCAGGACTAGTTGGACTGGAGATGATTAAGAGTTTTTTGCAGATTGGAGGCAAAGAGGTTTTTTGTGAATTTGAATACTTATTTTCATTGTAACACAATGGTTCCTGTATAGGAACCAAAAATATTTGTAAAGACATTTTGGTTATTAAAAAAAAGTACACACGATATTGTTTACAACAGTTAAATCAGCAGGTACAGAGTTTAGACTGTGCTGTCTTCCAAGTGAATGATTAGTGCTGAAATTGTACTTAAAACAGCGGCTCACTCAATAAACATCTTCTTTTTTTTTACAGTAAAGGCTCCAGAGAAATCAAACATTCTTATCTCAACTTGCTTATAAACCCAGAACTGCAGCTGAGAACATCTGATGAAAATGATTAAGTAAAACCAGAAACAAAGAGCATCCCACTTTAAAGTCACGTCCTCCATAGTTTTGAAGTCACAAACAAACCTGATCTGCTGTAATCAGAGGCTCTTCATTCAGGCAGTTGGCATTTTCATTCTTCTCATTCATTTCCTCCTCCTCTTTTTCATGGATCTAAAGATCAGAGGAAAAAAAGGAAGTAAAACATTTTGTTGTTGTCATAGGACATCCTTACTGTAAAATTAATATCATTCAATTTATTATATTATTAAATATAACACTTTTTAGGGTAATGTTGTAAGTAAATATAACGTGAACCTTTTTTAGATTTTGGGTTTGTGTTCCCTCTTTGTTAGGAAAATGAATTAAAATATTGCTTTAAGAACTTTTATGCTAACTCAGATGCAGAGGTAGAAAGAGTAGAGGAAAAATATTTATTTACAGTATATAAGGGACAAACTACATCAAAATATCGTTATTAAACAAAAAATTAAAAAGTACCAGTCAGAGAAATTACTCAAGAGTAAAACATCATTTCATAAAAAACTCTACTTAAAAACTTAGCAGATCAGATCAAACTTTACATTTAAAAATGATCAGATGCAAATTCAGAACGCTTTAAGACCAAAATGAAGAGAAAAGTTCATTAAAATACCGTAATTACTAAATATCTCTATTAAATCTTTTTACGCAAAATAGAAAGACTATTGAGAATATTTACTCATGTAAAAAAAATGTAATTATAGCATCTAACAAAAAAATATTACACAATTGAAATTAAAAGGTGTAAAGGGTGTGGTGCTCTGAAATAAGTCCATAAAGTAAATGGAACTGAATAAATGTAAGTAGCTACTACACATCTTTGGTCGCAAGTAATAAAGCTGATGTGAAAACCTAAACACATGAACACCAGTGTGTACCTCGTGGTCAGAGATGTTGCCGTTAAGCCCCACAGAGTTGCTGCCGTCCCAGGTGGAGATGTAGTTGTCAGTTAGAGCATCCCAGACACTGCAATACAAAACACACAAGCATTTACAAGAGAATATATTGAATGAACAAACATTTTTTGACTTCAGTCCTAACACGGGAGTGGAGTAATCCACGCAGTCTTTCCCTTCTTTGTTAGAAAAGAATAAGTCAGCACTGCAATAAACACAGTTAGAAAAAAAAGCTTTACAGTACATGAATAAAAAACTTATTTTGTGGAAATGTGTCCTGTGATTATAAAGATAGATTAAAGCAACGTTTCTCACATCATTGTGCAGAGCAACTACTGTCTGCAGCTCGGGTGAGGAACAATAGAGCTGAGAGGGAGTATTGGACTTTTTCCTGTGTGCTTATAGCCGATGGTGCTGCCCTGCTGCTCTGCTCACACTGGCACACAGAATACAGTGCAGTCCATTCAGCCAGAGCTTACCTCATCACTCAGGCCTGCATGCCAAAGCTGCGGACAGCAACTCAAATACGGTTTGAGAGAAAAGGGTAAAGAAAGAATTCTTGTTTTAATTTCCCTATAACTTAGAAAAAGATTTGCTGGTTTAAATAGTTGATGATATGATTGCAATCAGGCCTTTAGAAGAAACTTCTGTGTTGCAGGACTCTTCAGTAACTTTGGTCCCATCCTGTAAACAGATTACCAGATACCTTATTTTGATCGCTAGAGGCCAGATGAGCCTGTATGATTGGCTAATGTCATTGTCCTGCTGAGCAGTTTGTATAATGTCTTTAATGGAATATAAATACTATAAATGCTGGGATTCAGAATGCTGTACATTGGAATAACAGACACAATGCACTATATTTATTATCAAAAAGCAACGAAGGCGTCAGTGGAATTGCCATGAAAACATCCCTGGACCCTTCACAGACAAAAGCTTTCACTTACAATGTTGCACTGACTGACTAGAGCTTCAGCACTTGACTATCAAATCCAACCGATTACAGAAAATAGCTTAAAATGGTAAACATGATTAAATATGTAGGATGACAGATTATGATTTACCTCAGTTCACTGCTTACCTCTTCCTTTATATATATATATATATTTATATATATAAATAAACATCCTCCAGCTACACCAAAATAAATTCCTTGTATGTCCAATAACGTACTTTGCAATAACACGTAGCTGAGACATTGTCCATTACCCATAAATGAGGCAACTGTGTATGAAGTCTTCTGAATTAGAGACCAGAGGGAGTGCCAAAAAGACTAGAGACTTTTCTGGATGCATTGGAACATAAACTAGGAATGTCCTGGCATACCTGTTGCTGCACACTGCTGGTCAGCTCACAGAGAAAAGGCTACACCTATCAATCATTTCAAGACAGGAAAATCTGATTAGGAAAAGTGGGCATAGAACTCAGATATTCCTGATTTGGAAACTATCATTCTCATGGGGCCAGGCTGGCTCAGGTAGTAATCCATTATGTAACGGGTGGGTGGGTGGTTTAAACCCCCAGTCCATCTGTTGTTGTGTACTGAGTAAAGACTCTGTAAAGACTAGCTTTGTGTGCTGGTGGTGGTTAAACATTCAGTTAAAAGTATTTGGCTTCTTCTGAATACTAATGTAAAAGTGTTCATGAGCACACTACTCTCATCCTTCTTGCAGGGTTTGGAGCCCATGTTACAAAACCGTGTTTGCGTGTTAGCTGCCACTGAAGAAGAATCTTTCTGTGCAATAATCTTCATCAGTTTGTTGGACTATGTTACATCTTGTACCAGGGACCAATTTCGGGAATTAGGCCAGAAAGCGCCAGGATGAGTTCTGAGCCAAACTGTAGATTAATGTAAAGGATTTATATTGGTTTGTGTACCTGCTGATATTCTGTTGAATCAGATAAAGCAGAAATGTTTCCTGCAGGTCATACGATCCTGTCCGCATTCGGAACATCAATACTGTCTCAGTTTCTATTAATAAATGCCTGTAGCGTGTCTCTGATGGACTAAACAACAACTGATCGAGACTACTTGATATCTTTATGTTTTATTCTACAGCAAAAACATATGTATTACGAGCAGCATAAAATCACAACTTTCTTTTCTGGTCTGGTACCCGTATCAGTCCTTCTTACACTATGTGTGCTTAATAAAGGTGGTATTGGCCAGATTTACACAATATTTTTTGTCCTTTCTTTAGCGTATTCACCTCACCCCAGTTTGATTTAGTTTAAGATGTTACGTTTATTTCATGAAACCCTTTTTTTTCGCATCATAATCAGGCTATATTTAGGATTATCTGGCTCTATGAAGAGCAGCAGCATCTGTGTTTGTGCCTCAGAGCTTGCTCACACAAAGCGGGAGGGTTTGGCAGTCAGCTGGTGGAAAGGCCATGACAGAAGCAAAGCCAACGTGAACTGAGGCGTAGGAAAATTCACACTGAATAATTCACTACACAGCTAAACAAGGTGGTGGACACAGTTGAGAACTGACTGATGAATTGTTTTGGTCCATTTTGGTCTCTTTGTAGGAAATTCTTAGATTCTTTTGGTTGTGGTTTTGGTACTGAGACTCTATTTTAAAAGAATGACAGAATGATTGAAAAATAATTGTGCTCCTAAGTAACTAGCCCTAAAAGGAAAGGAATGGACTCCAGTAATGAGATTGATTTCTTTGGACATACAAAAATCTGCCTGCAGCAAGAGGATTATATCAATAATGATGAATCAGCTCATTCAAATTATTCAAAATTTCCCAGTCCTTGAAATCCTGGGTGATGTGAAGTACCAACCATTTGTCATTCATATTTTTTACTAAATTAATACTATTAAAAGCTTTAGGTCTTTTAAATATCTAAACCTTAGCTTTCCCCATCCAATTTTCAAGAGACTACAACCACTTCTGATGGTTTTATATCCTCCACCAGACTCTTACTCTGAATTTGTGGATCAGAGCTCTGTGTTTTCTTAGTGTTAAACTCTGATCCACAAATTCAGAGATTTTAATATTCATGTTGACACCAAGGCAACAATTTAGTCTCATGACCTGAAAAAATGTGGACACTTTTCGTAGCAATACTAATTCATTGCGTGTTGTATTAGGAAACCTACCCACCTTAAAAAAGAGACTATTTACTTAGGAAGGTCATTTAGAACCGACTTTGAAGTAGACCACTAGACAACTGCAGAGAAATGATGCCCTTAACTTGTACAATTTGGATTAAACCGGAAAAACATTAATAAACTTCTTGAACCATCCATTCCCCAAACTCTCACCAGGAATGACTGTATAGGATTATTTTTAAACAAAAATGATTCTAATTAAACTTTAACTATACTCTCAAATGTAACTTGAGCACTGAATATAGATGTAAAGCCTGATCTGTGTTAGAACTGTTTAGTTAAACTGAATTGTCTGAGCTATCAAAATATTTACTTTATCTAAACCTTCAACTTGTATGTCAGGGCCAATCCCAACCAAATCATTTAATGAGGTGTCCTGTTCTATTACTAAACACCCATTATAGATAGGATTAATATATCCTTTGTAAATGGCTGTCGCTACATGTATGCTCGGTATGAGGGATTGATGTAAAGTCGACCACACCATGCAAGCATTCGTCAACAATGTGTACATGCTGATCAAGGAGGAGTAAATTCTCCAACTCAATGACTCGATGCAATCTGCTGGGTTTCTTTAGAGTGAAAACATTTTAAACTAATTATAATATTATTCGTTCATTTATTATTCAAATATTATTTTGAATGCATTTTACCAACTTAAAAAATAACAAAACACATTGAACTATGTAATAGTCTGGAAGTCGGACAAACCCCTTTTAAAGGCTTTGGGACTCCAGCAAACTAGAATTTTAGTATTATTTGAATACTGAGAAAACGTCTGGATAACTCAGGTGGAAAGTCACCTGACTTTCGCACTGGGGGTCTGGCTTCAAATGCAGGCAAGGATATACACCAACAGCATCCAGAGGGTCTTTAGACAAGACCCTTCGTGCTAATGCCTACTTTGTCAGTTGCTTTGGATAAAAGCATCTGCTAAATACGTATCTAAAACAGAAAGGCATTGACAACATTCACAACATTGTTGATGTCACAGAAGAAAAGAAGGAATATTAGATACAATAAACATTGACGGGATGTTATAACTGATCACTCAAGGTGCCTAAAGTCATTGTACTGTACAAACAAATAAACACACAATCATGCTCTGATATCAATGTGTGCTCTCAACCTTTTGAAAGCAGTTTATGAAATCTGGCGTAGTCCCAAAGATAATAGCAGCTAACACAGAATTTCAGAAGAGCAATATGATGCTTTGCTTGTTTAGGATTAAGATGAATTTCTATAATTGATAGAACCGTAAACTCTTACATGGAGGATTTTGAGAGAGGATGGCCAACCATCACTTTTTGACCTTAAACTGAAGTGGATTTGGTGGTAATGGTCAGGACATATACAGAAATGAATAGGCTGAGGTTTTGAGTTAAAATGTGACTTTTCAGTGTCATACTAAGAAACAAATAACTGTCAATATTTTCTCAGTTAACACAATTTTAATGCCACATTACAAAATGTTCAGATAGTTACCTATCATGGTTCTTAGTTTCTTAAACTTTTACTTCAGCAGAGAACGCTGTTGATGAAGACTTTCTGCATAAACTTATTTAGCTCTGCTGTACTGATGTTATATTTTATATTATTTCCAAATTAAATGTTTCCAAATGTACTGTTAATCTCCAGCTAAGCTCGATTTGACCCAGCTGTAATGTGGCTGTAAGCTGTTTCTGATCAGTCGGATCCAAATATTGTATTTAAACAAAAACTCTTTTAACCACTCATGTTTACATGCAGGGATCTAAAATAATCCTAGTTGCTGAAACGGTGTGGGAAAAAGAAAGCACGACCTGCTTGGCTTCTAAGCTTTTACAATTTTTCAGAAGTCAATATCATTCATATGTTTAGCTATCCTTACAATCAGATGGAGATCGTTCCAAAGTTTGGCAGCAACGACCAAACTATCTACCTCTCTCTTATGATTACAAGATCAAATTATTTAGTGTAGATCTTCAGCTACTAAAACCCAAGAAACTATATAGTATGTGTTTTCTTTTTATTAAGAATGTTTGACTGTTGTCTTTCTGTTCCTGATATTCCGTTCTCAACGATGAATTACAAGTCATTAAATTAAAACACATGCCAGCTGCGTCCATCATTTTTCTTAAACATTACAATAAATCATGCGTGGTTAATTGACTGCAGGCTGTTGTAAACACATCAATGAAACCTTCGTAAAATTATTAAACAAGCCCTTTTTCATTTACTGTTTATTAATAACTTTACTATTGCATTGTGCCTTTTAAAACCTGCCCTAACAATTAAAAATAAATAAATTATTTTCTAAAATTCAACAGTCCATAATAAACCACAATGAACAATGCTCATATTTAATTAAATAACAACAGACCAAAACTAACCCATCAGCAGGAGCTCATATGTCAGCAACTTACTCTTCATCCTGCAGCCGTTCCTCGTCCTCCTGGTTGTGGGTCTGGTTACGAATTGGTGCCAGGCCTTCAGTTTTAGTGTTGTAGTTGTGGAAGCAGACATTGAGTTTCTCATCAAACTCATTGACCAGGTCCTCCATGGACTTGAAGCTCATCATCTCAGAAAAGTTTTCCAGCTCTGAGAAGTCCTCGCGAGTGATGGAGGCCAGAGGGACGGTGGTGGCTGTGGCAGTGGTGGAGTAAGAAGAGTGGTTGGAAGCCAGATGGTCCTGCTCATCCATCCGACAGGGCCGGAGGTCCTCAAACTCCTCATCCAAGCACACAAGAGGCGCTTCCATGGTATCCCCTGGCAGGTGGCTGTCTTGTCCTTACACTAAACACAAGTACAATAACATTTAATAAACTAGTTCACTAAACATAGTAAAAAATCAGCATAATCTTCAGTTCTGACCGCTAGTGTCTTAAGAAGCCTTTGGCAGAAAGAGATCAGTGAGAGCTTAGCAGTCTCTGTTGTTGGCCCCTAAGGATTTCTGTACTGTCTCTTAAATTATGTCTGACTGACATCATCTGGACTGAGACCCTGATGTCTGAAAAAAGAAGAGATGGAAGTAGGTGTGCCAGAAGGGGACCAGGTCCCAAAGGGAACCCAACCAGTTTCTCCTACTGGTAAGCACCACCTAATTAAGTGCCCCCACTGGGTTTCAACTGATGAGGTGTCAAAGATTATTGGGCGTGAAATCGAATGAAGACGTGCGCAATTAAAAAACATTCAAGCTCTCTGTGTGGAAGTCCGACTTTCACTTGATGGCAAACATGAGCATTTCAATTGTCCCAAACATTGTCCATAATAGGCTAAGTATGATGTAGTTTTAAACAGGACAAAGAGGGTTTTCCAGTTTCAATGCCAAAATGAACACTTTTAAAAAGTGAATGTTAAATTCTTCCAGCTGAGTGTAAAACAACTAGACAATGACAGTTACAGCCCTCAATACACAACAACCTCCTTACACTTGTTCATAGCATTTTAACAGCTGTCAAACCTGGAACCTGGTGATGAAGAGTCATTACAGTAGAGAGGCCTAAATTTGATCCTTGGTTTTGCTGGACTGTAGCCTGGCCTAAGTGGCTCAGCACAGGACAGTCCATTTAAAAACGAGCTTGTGCAAGCCTCCTCCTCCTCATCACCCTCCTCAGCAAAGTGCTGCTCCTCCTGCGTCCAGATATCGTCTTTCACTGTCTCCCTGTCTCTCTCTCCAGGCTGTGCTTACTTCCAACCATTTTGTGTGTTCTTTAAAAAAATATCTTTCGCATTTTGCTCGAAAAGGTGTTCTGCCATGGACAGATGAGAGAAAAAACTTTATTAGTGAAAGAAAGGGATCATGCCTGCTTTTTTACTGACTGCAGGATGAAACCAGTTTAGAAATATTGGTCAACCAAATAAGAAAAACTTAAAAATAGCTAATTGGCTTTATTTTCATCTGAAAAACGGATTCTATGTGATACTAATGAAAATTAAAAATATGCTGGCTTAAGTTTAAAACAAATTAGCTTAATAAAAGCCTTTTGTGTTCTTGGTGTAGCTAATTTTTATAACTGCTCAGTCAGGTAAGACAGCCAGACATGGAAACCCTGCTATATTACACCACTATTGCAATATATTTAAAGAGACCATTTCAAGGGTTATTTGTGTCAGTCTTTCCTGGATGTTTCTTTAACAGTGTGTGAAAATCTCAGGTTTGTTTCTCTGGATTATGAAAATTGGAGGTACAAAACAGACAATAAAGCTGAGGGTTTAGATCCTAAACAGTCATTCAGAGTTAATGTTTTTAACAAAAAATACCCTGCAAAACTATCGTTATTTTCTTTCTGCACAAGTTTTGCTTCTTTTACATGTTTTACTTGCTTTGATTTTACCATAACATTTGTATATGTGTGTGTAATCCTATCTAAAAGCTTCAATCACATTTAAAAAGAGATTGTAGGAATTTTTTGTTCTGTATTCCTAATTTGACCTTTAAAAAATGTCAAAATGTGTATCAATTTGTCAGCATCGGCACATCATTCATATTCAAAACCCGCCTCTAACAATACAACCTGAGAGTTGTTTCCTTTTGATATAAAAACTGTGATGTCCATTTAGGTGAACATTCTCAGAGATGAAGAAAACATTATTAAGAATCATGTCTTTAGCTGATCGGAGAACATGAGGCAGTGGGGGAGGGAAGGAGGAGAAGTGATGAGAGCGGAAAGGGAGATGGAGGAAACCATGGTTACAGGACAATGATGACCGCAAAAAGGATGCACACAGGGGTCAGAACTGGATGACTGGATGGCAGAGTGATGGATGTAATTGAGTAAAAGGACTGATTACCTGCGTTTAGATGAGCAGCTGGTTATTCTGGCTTTGCGTGTGTAGGAGATCCTCTGAGACCAGGAAGATTTGTTCTTCTAGTATCCAGTAAAAGCCAGTGATGAGCAGCCGCAGCTACCTTCATTCCAGGGTGAAAAAGGAAGAAAACTAAAATTTGAGCTAAAGAAAACAGTGTGGAGAGGCTGGATTTGTGCTGCTTCCCTCACCCGTATACCACGGCCACCCCTTATCCGTCCTCCCACAGCCCCTTGTTTTCCAATCAATAGGCAGAGAGCCCAGTTCCAACAGAGCCTGCGCACTGCTGGGCCTCTGATGACATCAGTCCGCCTAACCCATCCCTCCCCACCTCCCTCTTTGCCTCCACGCTTTCTCTCCTCTTTTCCTCTCTTTGTTATCGCCTCCTTGCTGTTTCAGTCGAGCCCTGATACTCATGAACGGAGAAAGGGGGAGATTTCAATGTTAGCAGCATATTGTTCCAAGCACCTTACATTACAGTAACCAGCTGTTCCTTTGTTGTTTCTCTTATTCTAGGGGAGACATAATGGAATTTGAAGACAAATGAGCTAAGAAAGCTCACACTCCATAAACAAGGTACATATATATATATATATATATATGTATATATATAGTATGTATATATATTATATGTATGTGTGAACAGCTACATTTTCCTATTAATCTTCAGTTTTTTTACATTATTTTCTGTTTTTGCATCTTTTTAACTTTATGTTCCCACAATTTTTACTTTCAGAATAACTTGAATAATGAACTGTAATTAATGCAATGTTACCTATAATTAACTGGATTCCATGTATCACTGCATTGACAATTATTTTAAATTTGGCACTTATAAATAAATTGAATTAAATGAAAAATATTGAAACTACATTTATCCTGCCTTCTCTATTACAGTGTCACCTTCCTTGATGGGAGCATGACTTGTCCTCCTGCTATTGTTAACAGATTATACACCTGCTTTTGTCTTGTGTTTAAACCAGACTATTCTGGAAATAATTGAAAACCCGCAGTCAACATATTTACTTGGATTAGTGCTTTTGTGTATTTTTGCGTTTCAACTTCAATCTTCTCAAACCCTGAATCAATGGCAGCAGATGGCCTCTCACACTAGCTTAATGCAATCGCTGTTGCTTCATGGTAAGGGAAATTAAAAGATTGAGAAAGACTGTGTAATTTAAGATTAAAGATTCAGTTCATTTATATAGCGTCAATTTACAACAGATGATGTCTCAAGGCACTTTACAAGAAAATCATTTCATTCTAATCATAAATACATCATAAACAAATTCAGTTTAAAAACTTTCCAATCTAAGGAAAACCCTGGCTTCTGTTGTTGTTGACTTTACAGCAATCCCTCATACTGAGCATGCATGTAGCGACAGTGAAGATGATAAAATCCCATTTAAAGTTTTTTGCAGCAGTTGTAGAAAACTGCTTGCAGGACCATCAGCCAATTTCCTCATCAAAGAAGCTGCCTCAGGTACGGAGAAAAAAATCACTGAGAAAGTACCAGAGTGAGACGTCTAAGCATGCTAAGCCTATAGGCCATGAGATGATATTTGGCACAAAAAAATGACCTGAATTAAACGAAATACATTTAAACTACAACATTTTGTTTAACTGAGTCACCTTCCTGGATGGGGGCATAAATTGTCCTACTGCTACCATTATCAGATTATACTTCTGTCTGGTGTTTAAACCTGAGTATCGTAAACATATTGAACTGACATTGTTAGAGGCATATCAACAAATTAACAAATACAATAAAAAATTGACTGGGAAATTGCTACAACTTCCTCAGAAGAGTTACATAAAAGGTGAATTAAACAGTATGTGATGTCTTAATAAATCAATATGAGGAGGATCTATTTCTTAGGCAGAGACAGGATCTTTCTGATCGTGGTGAGTTTGCAAATAAACTCCTGAAACACCAGCTGGAAGAATCAGCAGATGTTGGTTTGATAGCGGTCGGTGATAATCCGCAAAACAAAATTATAGATCAGAATTATATTAACAACCAATTTAATTTTTTTTATAAGAATCATTTTACCTCAGATATAAATGTATGAAAGCAAGTGGTCTGTTTTTTTCTTAAATCTGGAAATGCCATCCCTGCAGAGGCCAAATAGGGATAGAATAAAAAGACCTCTGTCTACAAGGAAGACAATGAAATTCAGAACATGAAAACAACCAAAGCGCCGGGTCCAAATGGCCTAAATGGGTTCCTGAGTGATTTCTATTACATTCTTACCTAAATTTATATTCCTACTCTTTAAAGTATATAAGGAGGTCTTTACAAAAAAAAAAGAAAAGTTTACCTCAAACATTGTTACTGGCCACAATCTCTGTGCTCCTTAAAAAAAACATAAGGATTCACTAAAGTGCAAATCGTACCTCCTAGTAAGTTTACTTGACTGTGATTACAAGTTATTGACCAGTTTCTTGGCAGCTATAGGATTGAGCCTGTTATAAGCAAGATACATCCGGATCAGACAGTGTTTGTTGCTGGTAAACAACTCTCCTTTTCAATGTGTTGTACACTGCTGAGCCTGAGATTGAGATATACATGTTTCCCACAAATCCTTTAAACGGATGGAGTATTTCTATCTGTTCACAGCTTTTGTGAAATTTACATTTTGTCCTAAAATGTAAATTTGTGTTAAGATATAATATGTGCAACACCCCAGGGTATGGTAAGAACAAACAATAAACTATCTGAAATGTTTACCCTATTTTGTTTGGCAAGGCAGAGGCGCCTCTTGTCCCTCTCATCCTGTGACCCAGGATTACTGGCAGCTCAGATTTTTACCTGAGCCATCATGGCTATATCTTAAATTATTTTAACAATAATTTCCTGGATTTTCCAGTGTTTTTCCAAAGCCACAACCAAATGAATTCTTTAAAATGTTGTCACGAGGAAGTTAATTTCACAAACTTGTTAATTCGAAAGCCTTGTACTAAGGCACTGGAGAAGTGACATGAGTAACAGACGGTATTCTGCATACCTGCCCCACTTCCCCTGTAACAATAAACCTGCAAAAAGACAGCAGAACATTATTAGCTTCTTCTTCTTGTTGATTCAAGGCTCTCCTATTGCTATGGCATTATTGTCCATGGCAGAGGCATACTAGACTAGTTCAGATCAGTTCAGAAGAAGAAAGTAGTAAAGCTTAAAATTGTGTAACAATGTATTTTGTAAACGTTGCATTAGTTCCCATTGTCCAGCCTTGAAGTAACAAATGCATGGATTAGTTTTACAGCATCACTTCTGGAAAAAAATATTTCTAATTTTGATGATACTTCTGAGGCTAAAGAAGGAAATCTTAAAGCCCTGTTTTATTATGAAATTATATATCCTGATCAAAAATAACACAGATGACAAATCCGTGGGACATCAGACAGGAAGATGTGGTCAAGATGAAGCCAGCCTTTCAAACTGATAAAGCGCCTTATTTTAAAAGTTTATCAAATTTGAATGACTAATGCTCTGCAGGCATGAATGATATAAAATATGTATGACATGTCAGTGCATCAAAACAGATTTTTTTTTTTACAATAACTTTTTCCTTTTTTGGTTACAGTTTGATTATTTTTATTTACAAAACTGCAATTTATTCACAAATTTATACTTTTGTCTAAACCCTTACATAATTTTAACAAATGAAAACAGATGTTATCATCCATCATTTGAGTATCCTTCTTGCCAAAAACATTTTTACTTAAATCATTTTGATTCATGTCTGCTTTTAATGCTCTTTGACTGCAAATGAATTACAGTCTTGCTACAGTTGGATTTGTTTGTGACTTTCACTACACATAAGAAATCATCATCTTACCTGCTTTTTTCTGTATTGATTATCCTCACAGAACTTTAGTTTGAGTCTTTTTTTATTATTACAGATGTATAGCCATATTTCTTAACAAACCTTAAACGTTGAGACATAACATAAATCCAGCAAGATTAGTTTACAAAAAAACAACGTGTTTTTGGACTGTGAAAGGAAGCAAGAATACTCAGAGAAGACCTGCACATGCACAGGGTGAGGATGCAACCTCCATGCATGCAAGGACCTGGGGAGAGTTTTGAACCTACGACCTTCTTGGTCTAATCGATCATATAAAAACACAAAGCAAGTAAAGACTTATTGCATAATTTATTCACATTCTTTTTTTTTTTTCAGTAACCCACCTTAGACAGACATTATTTTTAAAGTGGGAGGGGAGGGCTGACAGTTTTATAGTATTTTGAAAGTTGGTTGTAGATTAGCGGACCCTAAAACTGAATGCTGCTTCTCCAATTTTAGTTCTGGTTCTGAGTTGTCTACAAACCCAACACAGCGCCAACAGGTCTGAATTGTAAGGTGGTGCTAAGCGCTTCAGTGATTCATAAAATAACAAAAAATGATTTTAAAGCTATTCTCTGACCTCCAGAGATGCAGTGGAAGGACATTAGAACTGTGGTGACATGCTCCATTTTCTTGGAAATAAGCTGCACAACCTATAGCTTAAAGATTTCCCATCCATCCATCCATTATCTAACTCGCTTTTCCTTGTGGGCTCTGCTGGTTCCCTATCTCCAGGGGGCAAGAGGCAGGACTACACCTTGGACAGGTCGCTAGTCTTACTAGCTGAATTTTTAAATGCTTTTGTTCTTCATGTGTTTAATCAAATGCAATGTTAAATCCCACTCTACTTTACAGATTGCCATAACTAAAGACAGGGAGGAGAAGACTCCCATTCACAACTTAAAATCAGAAGCTTTCCGCTGTATGACTATATTTTTTCGTTATATTGAGTCTTCTGATCTTTTTGTTTTTTTATAACAGAGCAGCTTCATGTTTGAGTGAAGACAGGTGGCATCAGGGTTTGACAGGGTTGTAAATCCTGAAGCCTTCTCTGGTGAAGTGAGGCGTGCTGCTCAGTGGTGGCAGAGCTTCCTGCTCCTCCACGGTGATCCTGCGTCTCTGCTCACTTATAACAAACACAGAGAGACATCAGAGAGCACACAGCACTAAATCAAATACAGGACATGGTCACGGCAGAACATCTGACCAGTGTGTCTGAACCAGTTCTTACCTATGAAGCCTTTTCTGACTGAGATACTTCTTCTTTATATTTGCCAGCTCACTGTTCAGTCTCTGATTCTCACCCTTGTACTCGTTTATCTTAGAGTCGAGCATCCTCAGCTCTGCAATCATTGCCTGTGGACGTTAGAAAGAAATATAACATTAAACAGAGACAAATACAGATGGGTTACAACAGAAACTTACCAGATACAATAAAATCAGCATGAATACAACAAAATACAGGACGGAGCACCTGTAGCTTTTTGGTTCTGTCTCTGATGGCCCAGCGGTACTGCTGAAGCTGTTCTGCTGCCTCAGGACCAGGCCGACGGGCCAGAATCTGCTTCAGTTCTACATACAGCTTCTCTTTTTCCTACATGAGCAAAATAGAAGATACAGAAACAATGTTTTAAAAAGAGGGAGTGGAACAAAGCTGAAGAACGATTTGAATGTATATTTGTGCGTGTTCAGTATTCAGGTTACTAATAACATAGTCAGAACCTTCAGTAGATCAGGGGGAACTGGATAAAACTATACAAGCTTTTGAAACAGTTTTAGAAATTTAGTACAAGTAAGCTGCCAAACATTTGTATTGAACCCATTTTAGAACTGGCCACTTAAATGGGAATCTACTCAGGTTACCTTCATGGCATAAGAAAGTTGTGAAGAAGTTTAGAGAAAGCTTGAGTTCTCAAACAACATCCTAGGCTTTGACCAACTAACAGAACTATTTACAGGACATTTATCACTATACTTTACATGATGTAAATAAACAACATCATAGTTTGTCATTGTAACGCAAAATGTGAAATCCTTGAGAGGTATAAGTGTTTTTCCAAGCAACTGTTTAGTTAACTGTTGTGTTTTTGTATTTCTTTGTATCTTAGTATTTTTTAAACCTGTTCCATGGGAAAGCCACCCTGTTACACAGAGAACAAAGTCTTTGTATTTCCATGTATGTAAAATTCACCCTATGATGCTCCTCATTTTGTAGGAGAAGTTACATTGCTGTCTAAAAAAAAGATGTGTTTCAAGAAAAGTACATCAGGTAATAGTGGAGTCTTATGTGTTTACCTGCAGAAGGAGTTCACGTTCCTCAACCTCTTGGGTCTTCACTATCAGTCGCTTCTGCAACGCCTGAATCTTCTGGATGAGCTGATACTTGCCTGGGTCACTGCCCTGCAGGAGAAAACCAATCCACTAAAGGTCCAGTTTCTGAATATTTTCTATTTTAAAATTTAGGTTGAAACAAGATACAAGAGTGTGTTTATCCAGGTAAGGTGGGGACAAACATATGTGACAGGAGAGAGACATACTGAATTTGAATCCTCACCTCTAGTCGCCTCCATCTATGAATATTTACAGGTTTCAGCTGGTCCTCCAGAACGCTGCTCCTGGTTCTCTCTCTGATAAGCTCCTTCTGAAGGTGGAGCAGCTCCATCCTGCAGGTGAGGACATGATGTGGAAGATTGAGACCAAACACAACAGAAGACCACCAGTGAAAAATGACTACTGCAGGCAAACTAGGTGACTGCTTAGCGCCTCCTAGCCACCAGGGGGCATCCTTAACTTTTGCTGACCTTTGAAGCTAATTTTTAGTCACATGAAAATCTTATATCATTGAAATGATTATTTAATTAGAAGTTACATTGTTACTTGTTAGGCCATGAGGTCACCTTGAACTTTACTTGAAGAGGTTTCTTAACACCTCTGTCTTCCAACTAACGCAAAACCATGGGATTTAAATACTAACCCAGCTGAAAGATTAAAGCTTCATATTTTTACTATTTAATGGGTATAATTTCAAAAATAACTAACTGAGACATTTACTACACAAACGTCAGTGAAGCGTAGATTTCATATCATACATGGCGGTTAACTGTAACTTACTTTCCACCCAGTGAATCTGCCACATGCTGATGAACTGTCTGTGGGACTGAACAGTATTATAAAAGCTTTCATAAAATCTGTCCTCTAGGGGGCCCCAAAACAGCATCTGCTTAAGGGTCACCACAAAGCTAAAAGCGGCCCTGACTTTACTTTTTAACCTTAAGGTTTATATTAACAACTGAACTGGAGTAACTGTGACTCCGATCTTATTTAAATGAGTTTGTTCTTACATATCTAACTGTATCTCATCTGTCTGATTCTTCCTCTCTGACTCCAGATTCTGCTCTCTGTGGATCACCTCATCTTTCTCCATCTTGGCCCTTCCTGTCCTCTGGTTCTTCCCTGTTACTGGCCTCCTCACTCTGATGAGACAACACAGAGTTCTGTTTTACCTCATCTCCTCCATGTTGGGTAAAGTCCTGTCCTGAATGTTCTTCTTGCTTTGGAGACGTTTGATCTCCAGCTTAAGCAGGTGGATGTCCTCCAGCCTCTGGTTGTAGTGGAAGTCCCCCTTGCTGAGGATGGACTGCTGGATCCTGATCTTCTCGAACAGCAGAGCCCGTTCACTGTTCCTCTGCAGCAGCTGTTTGCCGAGGCCGTCTCGCTCTCGTATGACCTTAGATCACGACACATATTTAGACATCAACATGAGGCAACGTATGACTGTGTTTGCTGGGATCCAGTTTCACCTGCTCCAGCTGCTTCTGCTGTTGGACATGGTCGTCCTCCATGGTGGTTATTGTCATCTGCAGTTTTTGCTGTTCTGTTTTCTGGGACTCAACAAGCTGCTTTGTTTCTTCTAGCTGTTGTTTTATGGATTGCAGCTCCCCCTAAAACATGATGTGGATTCAAGTGCATAAAAATACTACATGACCATTAAAAGCACTTATCACTGTCCTGTTCATAGACAGAGTCTTGCAATATTAAAGAAGAAAAGTGAAATCAATTAAATATGTAAATAATTATATGTGACTCAATTCGACATTTTGATTTGATTTTAAACACTAGACAAAAATTTCACATGATTTAATATTTTTTCTTCATGTTTTTTCCCTTTTAACCTGCTAAAGCAGGAAGTTGTCTTGACTTGCTGTTAGAAGCAGCCAATCAGATGTCAGGGTCTCGACAGAGGCAGCTCTAATGATGCCCCCGATCTTTAATGGGTAAGATGAGAGTTCAAGTCAAGAACATGAAATAGTTTATTAAATTATGAAATAATTACATCCATCTTAAGTAAAATCAAAAGTTTGTTTGAGGCACAAACATTATTTACGATAATAAGTGTTCACACCCCTAGGAGATTTTACTATTATGTCCTGTTACAGCCAAAAACATCTATGTGTTTTATTGGGACTTTAAGTGACAGACCAACATTGTTAAGTGGCAGAAAATAATACAGGATGTTCGATTATTGTTTTAAAATATAAACCTAAAAAGTTTGGCATGCTCCACTAACACAGTGGAGCCTTTAGTGTTCTTTAGATGGTTTCAGTCAGTGAATACCAAGGAAATTTAAAGAGTTTTAGCTTCTAAAGAAGCATTTATTTTAATATATATTTTAGTTATTGTCTAACAACAAAATCAGCAAATAGGTTAATTTATTACAAATAGGTTTTAGTTATGTTTGACAGAAAACTACTAATACTAATCTACAGGATTGTTAATATCTTGAGCTAGAATATGAAGACAAATGACTGTCAGACTTTTGGTATAGAAAAGAAATTATCACAATTATTCACTTGATTTTGTTGGTTTTTTACATCTTAATAAAATACATTAACATTTGTGTTGATATAAAATTATGTTGGAATAAATAGGTGTAATATAGTAATATGCTTCATTTTTAATCTTGTTAAAGTTATAAAATCTTGTAAATACTTAACAACCTTCTGTGTTTAATATTTTGTGGCTAACCTTTATCAGAAATTAAGAAATGTGTAAACCCATACTACACTGTTGGGTATTGTTGTTTTTATGCACCCCCCCCTGATGGACAAAGGTTAGAACTGTACCTTTAAGCCCTCGTTGTCCTTCTCCAACCTCTTGTGCTCCTGCTGATCAGTGACCAGTGCTTGCTCTTTCTCATTGATGTCATCTTTAAGCCGCACAACTTGGTTGTTCATTGTTTTCATTTTTCTCCTCATTTCTGAGATCTCCTCCTTAATAAAATTAAATGAATAAAGTGGATGTGTTAATTAAAGGAAGGTACTGAAAGGAAAGACACAGTGATGAACAGATCTGAGGTCAGGGACTCATCATTTCATCACCCTCACCTGACACTCTATCAGGTTTTTGCTGTACAGATTTCTCTGGGTTATTATTGATTCGAGCAGGTTCTCCTGCTGCTTGAGTTTACACTCGGACTCAGTCGCTTTCTTTCTCCAGTCAAATATCTCCATCTCTTTTTCTTCAACAACACTGATTTTTTGTTGCACCTGCAGAAAGTGAAACAATTACAACTTAGGCAATATATATTGATAATCATTATTTAATCAGAGATGATTAGCCAATCTGCACCACCTGCCTTCTGCATAAGGCCGCTGCTCTCATTGATGTAGCGATCACGTTCCTTTTCCAGCTGCTGGATGATCTTTCGCTGCTTCTGGGCTTCCTGGCGGTAACCAGAGATTTCATGCTCCAAGCTTCTCTTGTCCTGCTCCAAGAGTTTCATAAGGTTCTGCTGTTTCTCTGCTGACTGCATAGATTTGTTCAAGTTCTGTTGACAGAGAAAACGAGTAAATACCAGACACTGAGCAGAACAAGGAGACGAGTTAAGTTTTAAGTCCTGTGCTGAGACGGTAGCGTTACTACCAGCAGAATGGAGGCAAATACATTAGATGGTGATTTTATGGTGGTTAAAAAAATTAAGATATTATGAAACATATTTTTGTGTTATTTGACTTCAATTTTTATTCCTTGTTTATTTTCAAAAGATGATTAACATAAATTTGTTTGTCTGAGTATTAGATCCACTATGATTGCTGATCTAGTAATCTATGATCAATTATTCTGGTTTTGTGAGTTACAATAGACAGAGTGATGCACTGAATTGATAATATGTTAATATATGTTAAAAAATCATTTTATTCTTCTGACTGTGGTTGTATATAGTACTTAGAGAATTTAACTTTTTTTCAGATTTTATGTTTTAGGAGTTTATTTATAGATCATGTTTTAAATTGTGGGATCCGTTCAAAAATAGGTGCATTAGAAAACTAGAAGTAATGGCAGTAACAGGATGTCTGTGTCTGTTTTTCATTATTCCCCAGTACAGGTTTGTTACAGTTGCTTTAAGTGACACATTTGTGTAAATATAATATTTTATGAAATTAGAAGTATCTGAACCACATGGAGTACCTTATGTAAAATGTCCCTTTCTCTGATCAGCTCCTCCTTGGCTTTTTTCTCAACTTCTACTTGCTTCCGGGAAGATTCTAGATCTGCAGACGAAATATTGTCGCACATAAAGAAAAGCAGAACGAAATCCTAGATTATTGTCTAAAAAAATAACTGTATTAGCTTGTAGTTCAACTAACAGACCCAGCTGAGATGAGTTTGTTTGAACTGAACCCAAAAGTCCTGGATAAGTTGTTTAGCTGCTATGAAAATCTGCATTACGACTTTCTTTAGTCTTCCTGGTGCTTTGTGTACAACGCATATATAATATAAAAGAAGAGAAATAACCACGGAGCTAGTATCCTGTATAAAATACAACATTGATCTTTACTGTCAGAGTGGAAAAGGTTGCATTTATTATTACATAAACCTTCTGCTATATAAAGAGAAATATTTATTTCACCCTTAACAGAATTTTGGAGAGATGTCTTCACATTCCTTACATTGGTTTATTTTAGAAGTTCCCAGACGGTTCAATGTTCCTTACAAGGTGCTCAGAGATACTTCACAACAAGCCATATGGCATATATACCTCCACACTCAACAGTTCTGCCAGTTTTATGAGCAAGTGTGCAGTTTCTGATTTGAACAGTTTCTAGGCATTGCACACTCTGACCTTGGAATTGAAACATAATTTGTAATTTAGTGTAAAATAATATTAACAGTAATTTGGTTTAGTAAAGGTTGATCATGTGTGCATGTAGCACAGACTAGATGGATCGGTTTAAAAAGAGTAGAGTTCAGTTCAAATACAAGTCACTCCATAATTATATATTTACATAAAGAAATGAATAAATAATTTCCAAACCTTTTTTAAGTCCAGCGATCTGAGCCATCAGCGTCTCCCTCTGTACATCTAACTCAGCTTTCTGGTCCTCCATTTGGTGGAACTTCTTCTGGGTTGCTTCTCTCATCTTGGTTTGTTTGGCAAACTCCAGACGCATTTGACTGAGCTCCTCCTCTCTGATCTGGCTCATGTAGACAGAATGGCAGAAAGGAAAAATGGGCAAAAGGCTGTAAAAGATGAAACTGCAAATCACCAGGGTAAGGACACCATAGTGCAGTCTTGCAGTATATATTTATATAATGTACCTTGACTTCATTAGCGATCTGATGATTGTCTACAGAGAGGCGTTCTTTGGCTGATGAGAGATGATCACATTCCTGTTGCAGTTTGGTGCTCCTCATCTGAACCTGGTCCAGCTCTCTGCTTGAACGCTCAAGCAAAGTCTATGATCAGAAGAGAAGGAGTTTGAGGTTTGAGTCAAGCTAAGGTTGAGGAGGTTCTGCAGGAACCCACAGAGCTGTTCAGGTGTTAGATAATATCATGTAAAGTCCACAAAAATCAATCAGTCTTATCATAACAAACTTCCTAAATTCACTTCGGTTTAATTTCAGTAACTCTTTAGTTTTCCCCAGTTAGGTTTTCAACATAAATCAACTGCATTTAAGAAATATCTCTGTACGGCATTTTACACAATACAGCACACAAAAAAACTGGATAGGAATCTTTCTTACTGGTCTAAAATAGTTTAAGCTTACTTGGCAAATCAGAACTACTTAGCATCATTCAGCAATTATGAAACCAAATTATTTTTGTTCCCATAAACATTAGTATAATAAGTGATATGTCAGTTATGAAACAATTGGACTTGTCAGATCATCAGCAATCTGTTTACTTAACGTTTTCAGCATCACTACTAAATAAAGGGAAATAGTTCTGCAATTTTCCAGCTTCAGAAATAAAACCGTAAATCCAAAAATTCTGGCTCCTTTACATCAGGAAAATTTTGTTAGTTGCATCCAGGAAAAGTAAAACCTAATTTCATCAAGTCAGGAGTTTATTTTCCTACTTGCAAGTTATTCTTTAACACACAATTAGCATTTACAGATTGCTATTAATATTTCCTTTGATTCTTTTTCTATTTCTTTCAGCTGCGCTATGTTCAAATGTTGCTGTAAAAAAACTGTTATTGTCACAATCCCATATTACTGATGGTATAGCTCACATCACAATAGGAATATCTATTTATTTGTGTGTTATTTACTGTGGTAACTTCTGAAGCTTTCCTTTGTGTTCTGTTTACTGTAGCTACTGGTTCCTTTAGTCAAAAATCCCATAGTGGATTTTATATTTTTTTGCCAAAATATCAACAAGATAAAATTGAATGTGTCAATATGCTTCTTTCACTACAAGATCCAGTATGTTTGGCCCGGGATGCTAGCTCACCTTCCACTGCTGGGCTTACTTTTAGTTCTTTGAGTTGATCCTCCAGTCTCTGCTGCTCCTCTTTAGCCTTTTGACCTTGAATACTCGCAGATTTCATTTCAGCCATCTTGGCTTCCATGTCAGCGTTCAGCTGCTGAATCTCCTTCTCAAGCTTCTCCTTCAGTCTTATCTCTCTGGAGATCTCGTTGTGTTTCACCTGCAGCTCCTGCTGAAGCTAAAAGCAGAAACGCGAAACACCAACAGGTGGATCTCAGGAGTTCATCCAGATTTAAATGCATTTCCTTGATGGACAATAAACCCAACATTTACCTTTGAGATGTTCCCCACTGCAGTTTCTTTTTGAGCCTCTATCTCTTGCTGAGTAACAGTTGCCTTGTTGAGTTTCTCTCTTAAATCCTCCACTGATGTCATCAGTTGATCTCTCTCCTTGGTCATCTCCTCAATCTTTTTCATTAAATCCCTTAAAGACATCCAAGTTCTCCACTTAACTTGCATTTACAGCACAGAGCAATAAAAGGGAACACTGACTCACATTCGCTCTCGGTCCAGCTGTTGTCCAGTTTGGTGCTCAGTTTCCTTTGTGAGCTTGAAAACATCTTCTTTTAAATTCTTGATGGCTTCCTGGTCCTTCCTCTCTTTATCATGAGCTGCATCAACCATTTTCCAAGCTTTTTCCAGCTCCTAAAACATTCAAAAAATACATTTTCTCCAACAAACTTTATTGATTCCATGAACACAAAATGTTGTTTGTGTTCCAAACACAGAACCATAAATCCATTTGATTTTTGCCTCCAAGTAACGTAAACACTGTTGAAGTAGATCTTATAAGCTGAACAAGCCGTACTCTCTTGAGCGACGTTATCATTGTCTCGTCTTCTTGTGACAGTTTCAGGGCGGCTGTCATTTTGGTTGATGTAGAAACTATCTCTGCGTTCAGATCCCTGCATTTAGACATCAGCCTCTTTTCATTATCCCGTGACTTCTTCAGAGCATGGACCAGTTTCTCATACTCCACCCTGATCCTGTCCAGGCTCTTGTCACTGGCCAGCTCACGGAAGACGACCTGGAACTCCTCCAACGACTCAAAAGAGTCCTCAGGTACAAACTCACTCTCCTAGAAAAGCAGAGGAGCAGGGTTGCAAGCTTTAGATACAGTGAAATATGTTTAGGTGGAAGGTAGGTCCTTCCAGCAGGAATCCGATTTATGACACACCAGCATATTAATCTGTTGTTTCAATTTTCATATTAACAATTATTTCATTTTAATCGAAAGTGTAAACAGCAGATCCCTAGAAGCCTTTATTCAAAAACAAAGATAAAACCAAAACGATGAAAAACCTTTCTTTGAATCTTATCATCTTATTTAAGATAAACTCCATACCTGAGGTCTTGGAAGCTGCCAAACAAAGATGGTGATGATCAAAGGAAATGAGATCATTCATTTGAATAATAGGATCAAATATGAAAAAAATGACTGGGTACTTTTTTATTTGCAGACAGTTTGCTAGAATTACTGCAGGATTTTGTTCAATTACATCTGTACAACATCTGCTCCAGCCTCAGTTCTAATCAATGAAAACAATATTAAGTTTAGCTCTATAATCATTTATAATACTAGATAACTTTAAAACAATGAAAGGAAATGTCCAGATGTCATTTATGTTTGTATAAATTATATAAATCTATATTTATCTAAAATGTAGATAAAAAGATGTTTTTTACATCAGCTGATTCTTACAGAAAACGACAAGTTTAGTTTATAAATGATTAAATGACGTCAGGAATCATTTCTGACTGAATGCTGATGTTTAGTTCCAGAACTTTTAAAGAACTCACCTCCATCTTTAAACCCAAACAAGCAAACAAACACAACAGCTTCCCTTCCTCTCCAGTTGTGCTGGTGCTGTTGGTGCTGGTTGCTTAGCAACAGCAGGTCTCGCGGGATTTTAAGAGACGCGAGAGTTCGTTGAGAGTTGAAAACCAAAGCTTTCTTTTCAGATATTTATCATAAATTCACACATTTATTATTATATTTTTATGTACTTTTAATTATTTTATTATTTTGTTTGCTTAGATACTTTAAATACGTATCAGATTAAACTGGTTTATTGAAACTGATTTCTTTAAACCCCCTTAAATGTATTATTTAATATTTTAAATGGAAGTTTACATTTGAAAGTAAAACTATCCCACTTTATTTTTACGTGTTTTCATGGTAAAGAAAAATAAAATAGAACCTCACTTTCCTTAATTAGATTCCAGTCTGGTCTTTTTTAATGGCTGTTTGTGGTGAACTTTGACCCCATCTGTTTGATAAATGTGTCTCTCCACTTAGGGCCAGGTTAAAGAAGAAAATGATACTTGAATAGTTAAAATGTTTTTATATAGTTGATATTTTTGGATTTAGTTTAAAAAATAACAAAAGCAGCTAAAGGAGACGACCAGTTTTACTTTAAACTAAAGTCAAATGTACAACTGTAGAAAGTACAAAAGAAGTGAATCCAAACTATTTTACCTCTGAGTTATTAAAAATCAGGTTAACTTGAACCTTTTTGCATTAAACGATATTCATTTGCTAAGATCCTGCAAAATCAAGAATTTGGTGCATAAGTTTGAATTTATTGTGGGTGTTTTCAAATTTAACAGGCATGAAAATTATTCATCCAGGCTCAAATACAATGTGTCCAATTTATGATAGGTGGATATTAATCCTATTCCTGACAGAATTAATTATTTAAAGTGATCGATATCCTAGCACAGATCCAGTTTTTACATTTTTAATAAAGGAGTCTGGATTTTGGGCAGACCCGTTTCAGACTACTTTAGTTTTCCTGTTTTATCAATTCTAAAAACTGTTTTCTAATGTAAGTCATCCAGCTGCTGGACTTAAAAAGAAAGTAAAACTTTCCTGTCAACTTTCTATATTGCATCTGTACCACTAGAAGCAGAGCAGCCCACAGCATGATGCTACCTCTTTTCCTCATAAGTTTGAAAGCCTTATCTTCCATCCATTATCCAACCTGCTTATCCTTGTGGGGTCGCAGGGGTCTGCTGGCGCCTATCTCCCGCTTATAACGGCTGAGAGGCAGGGGTACACCCTGGACAGGACACCAGTCCATCACAGGGTAACATAGAGACACACAAGACGAACAAACACTCATGCACACACTCACACATAAGGACAATTTAGAGTAGATAATGTGTGGCAAGACCTGAAAATTAATGTTCACATTCGCTCTCCATCCTATTTGACTAAGCTTGTACCATTTAAAAAAAACGAGAAACAAAAAGTACTTACAAAGTGTGCATAACCCATATCTCTAGCTCCAAGTAAAAGCAGTCCAGCATTCATTTTGGGAGCTTTTGCATCACTTTTTAGATTTTTATTCACTCAAATGTGAAGCTTTAATATGAAAAAATGTGAACAAATCCAAAGAAAGAAAACAACAATTGGGGGGTTTTAATACGTTTTGCTCTGAAATAACGAGAACGAATCCAGAGGTCTTGCTAGAAAAATTTTAACATTTTATTAAATAAAAACCGATGTAATATACACCATTCAGAATATACAGCTACAACAAGCATACCAAGACATTTCAAATACAAAAAAGACTCTTGAATTCAGTTGTTTGTGGGCAAGGGGGGCAGAACGTGGCGGGGAGGGGAGTTACAGTAGCCATACATTCCTATTAGTTTTTGTGCAAACCAATATAAAAAGCGTCATGGTGATGGTGAAAAAAAAGTACAAGGTAAACGTGTATACTTCAGATTTTCATGAAGAGATTGCTTTGAGGTACAGAGTTGTCTACGCCTATAATGAAAAAAAAAAAAAAGGTTGGTTACGTTTTAAATACAAGTCAACTCATCTCAGGAAGACAGAACAATTAGAAGATATGAGTTTGGTTTGTTCTTCTCCCACTTGTATTGCATGTATTTTATGATCATAAAAAAACCCATTAGTTTCTGCTAAATTGAACATGTTCTTGTAAACAAGGCAGTAACAACAAAGACTTAAATCCCACTACAATGTTTCCTCTGGCAGTAAAACATCACATCATTACTTGTAGCACATTATGTGCGCCTTTTGGAGAAGTTTGGTTCTGCAAGAACTTTCCAACACAGCGGTGATGCCTGCAGGGAAACTTGTTTTTTTTGACATTTTTAAAAGCTTCTACAGGGATTTTAATGGACAAGATTAACATATCAAAAGTTTCATGTGAACATTACGTTCAGCACCGAAGACGACGTGTAGATACTACTGGCACCCGTCAATGTGGCTGATGTAGAAGCACTGACAAAAAAAAAAAAGAAGAAGTCCATTCAAAACAAAGCTCTATCAAAGTTAGGTGTTTTAAAATTTGACCCTCCAAGAATTTTGTCTAATTGTATCTTGGATATCCCTGAAAAGGACAGTTGAGAAACTAAAACCCCTAATGTCTGCCTCACTTGAGAGAAGCAGGTCGATCAACCGGCCAATCTACAGAACAGTACAGGATTGTGTAGCTACATTTTGTCTGAAGCAAGGACAGAACCAAAAATAAAAAAGCACCACAGATGGGTTTATTTTCTTTCTTTTTTTAAATAGCACCAGTTGTTAGAAATGTATTTAATGTTTTTTTTATCTATTTCGTTTTGGCAATTTACAGCACTGAACTGAGTTTGTGGTGTGGCGTTTAGCAGCTGCTGCAGTGCTCTGCCTCCCACATTTGAGCAGAAGGCCCAGAGTCTGTTGGTTACCTTTTACAAACGACACGGATTTGGATCAATTCAAGTCTGCATCGAGATGCACTGCAGGTGTGACTGCAAACATAAACGATATACTGGAAAAATGTTTTCAAATGTGAAGCCTTCTAAAATTTATTTAGATCTCATTGCTTTTACAGGCAGAGAGCACCACAGAATGGGAAATAAATCACAACTCATGCCAAGAAATATAATATTTATATATCTATTTATATATATATATATATATATATATATATATAAACAATGTGAAACAAAACCAACTGCAGTGTTGTGGAAATTAAATGATCATTATGGTGACATGTTGCCTATTAATAATCAGGTATATCTGCTATTCACACGCACTAGAAAAACTAATTTACTGTGTTTTTTCATGAGGGTCTCTTTGTAGACAAAACATTATACAGTACAGTTCAGTGCACCTATTTCTTCTTTTTTCAACACAACTCAGTAGCTTAAATAGATGACGCTTGTCTCTAGTCTGTGTACAGTTCTGCATCGCTACAGTACAAAGCAACATATGAATACAAAAATAATAGGATATAAACTTTTACATTCTTGAAAAAAAGGACCATCCCCAAAAACTAGCTTCCAATGCAAGTGTTTTCTTTTCTCTAGGATAATAAACTGTTAATAAATTGCTACGCTAATTTCTAGAATTTCATCTTTAAGCACTCACATACAGTAAAGACACTGATCACACCGTGTTATAACGTGTCTCTGAAGTAGACTGCACACTACTCAGTTTTCACTCTTAGTTCGTCTGTATCACTGGTGTGCCTCGTATTTTCCTCTACAAAATATATTTATATATATATTTATATATTATATGGTAGAGCTCTTTTGAGATATTTACACAGTTTTAAAGAATCTTTTTTAGCCTGTACTTTGAATCAAAAAGGCATTTCTGTATGCTTTCCAGGTTAGGCATATTTGATTAAATACTCAGATTTCAGTTGGCGGAGGGATCAGCAGTGACAGGCAAAAGGACATCAGCGTCTGCATGAGGGTCTGTCTGAATCCGTCTTCAGAAAAATATATTCAGATCAGGCTGGTTAGGTTTTATTGTAAGGCCTGTAAATGTTTGTCACTTATTAGTTTATCTTTTTCAAACGCTGCAGCTATTTAACCTTTTTAAACACACAGATCCTTTCATTTTAAACTCTCTAAAAAATTTTGTTTAGCTTAAAATAAACTAATTTACCATCTAATCTGGGGAAAACCATATCAGTTCTTACAATACAAAAGATGACCTTTAATTTATGTTTTAGTTTAATTTTCCTATTTTCATTGATAAATGCCTTTATGATTTCTAAGTGGATAATTTTCTTAATCGTGGGCCTGCTGCTATTAGTCAATATTTTATTTGCAGAGGATAATTCACTGAATATACTTCTATATGGAACATCTCACAGCATTATAAGGTCATGATAATTGCTGCTGTCATGCTGCTGACAGCAGTCAGTGATCAGTGCCTTGAAACTGCTTCTCTCAGAGCATTGTGCATGTTCTGGACTAAAGGAATTGTTCTCATCCAGGGTTTTTCGTTTCCAGCTAACCTTCATCATTTGGTCATGTTTCTGTCTCTCTTAGCCAGGTGTAATTTTTTAGTGATGTGATGAGCTCTGATGATTAATATATGTACTGCCATAGAGCAGGGAGCTCCAACGCTGGTGCTCGACACTGCTTTAACACATGCAAGTTAAAAATTGACTCGTTATCAGACTTTTGCCAAACTTGATGGCATGCTGAATCATTTGATGCTACTGTGTTGGAGCAGGGTTGCATCTCAAAAATGCAGGACATTAGATGTAAGAGAGCAGGGTTGGAGACCCCTGCTGTAGACTAAAGTGAGTGGAAATCAAAAACGTATATATAGTCTGTCTACAGTGATGATGCTACAGCTTGCTGTCAGCATCAGCTGTTCTTATTAACAGAACTCCATTAAACCTTAAAGACTTAAAGTAGTGAAACCGAAGAACAAGACCCCAGACAACCTCTATGCATAGTATAAGTATATTGTTTCGATCTATGAGCTGAGATGACCAGATATGAGCATAAACAATAAATATATTGACTCTCACTAACTGAATTTTTAATTGTGAGATTATGCTTTTGGAGTAAGTCATTTAATTTTAATGGTTAATAAAAATCTGTATCAGAGGAGGAGGCCAAGAGGATGGAGTACTGCAGAGTTTTAGCAGCCTAAGTGTGTGCTGTTTCATACACTACACTACTATCAGAAAGTGGTTCAAATAGCAGTAGACAGCAGTTGTATAATTTTGTTTTGTTGTTTGTTTTGTCTTTGCTTTAGGCTTCATTAAAACAAGGATAAGAAGTGAATTATCAACTGCAGGTAAAATAATGACCATCATAATGTTACCACGAACCTCTCTCACCACAGACGGATACAGCAAAAAAACATGAAGATCATTACAAATCTACTTCTCCTGAACATGTTCTTTGAAATATCAGTGCTGTGGAAATCCTACACTGAAGATAAAGAACAAGCGACCAGCAGTGAACCAATGTGAGTTTTGCTCTATAAAATCTTTTGCATTATTATGCCTAATTATTGCCACACTTGACAAAAAATCCAATCTTTCATTTAAAATTATTTAGTTTGTGGCTCATTAGAAACATAGTTCTGTTTTTGTCTGCTTTTGTTGATACCTCAACTTTAGCCTAAGCCACTTTATCAGCCTTGTCGAAACTACAGAGCAACAAGCTGATGAAAATTCAATGAGTATCTGCTTTCTGGCTTTCTTCCATTACTATTGAAATCCTTAAAGGAGAAAGCACATAGGTCATGAGGCTACTTCCTTTTATTATTTTCTTTTATTAAGGTGTTATGTTTTTCCATAACAAAGAACAAGATCGTGGTTGATAGGTAATAGTAACCACGAGTACCTCTGATGAGCTGTTTTCATTTAGGGTAGTTAAGTTTGTTCTAAGCGAAACATGCAGGAAAACATATTTCATTACTATTTAACGAAACTTATAAAACCTGCCACTTTATTTTCTGTTTACTGTATTTAGCTAAAATCTGTGAAAGAAAAAGTTTAGTTATGCCATTATATAAATTCTATCTTTAGTTTGAATTTCAGTATTTTAAGAGAGTCTGTATAAGATACCCCAACAGAACTTATACTGTGAAGTCTTATTAAAGTTGTTGCCGCCTCATTTAGGGGATTCTTATGTATCACTCCTTTATCTGTATTTCAGCTGCATGCCTTCAACTATGATCACAAATCTTATGACCAGATTCCCAACACTTCATTCCTAAACAAGCAAAAGCCTCCCAGTATCTGCTCAGAGACAGTCAAAGCAATCCCCTAGATAAAAACGTAACTATGAGATCGTTTTTCTTTTTTCTTTTAACAATATACTTTTTTGTTTCATATCGCAGTAACAACAGTTTTGTAATATTCCTCGCAGCATCGTCATTATATTTCTGGAAGAGCTCCTTTCTTTTGCTGCTATAAGGGTTTATATCCAATCAGCACTTAACGTAACATATATTATCAGTACAAACTAATATAAAATACAGCTCCAGGAATGAGTGAGTTCTCATTTCTGGAAGGATCTGTCAGCCCCTCTTTGACACCTCTGCTCTGATGTCTGCATCATTGATGCATCTCAGGAATCCAAACAGAACAGAGATGTGTTTAAGATAGACCTTGGAACACCATAGCACTCAAAATGGTATATCTATTTCTGTTTACAGGTGAAGAAGAAAGATACCAGGGTCCTGATTGATTACCACTCAAAATAACATGATTGTAATAAGGTTGAGGGTTTAAATCACATATGCATACATATTGTCACTTCAAAGTTATTTCCACTCTAGGAGCAAATCCAGAGGCACATTTCCATCGTACCCGAAGGCTTCATCTGTCTTATAGCAAGACATTTAAATCAATTCTCAACAGATTCATGTCATAAATTAGAATATCATCAAAAAGCTCAGTCCTCTTACATAATATTGAGATGTATTATAGTGATTTATTACATCCAACTGATTTATGCATGTATGTCAGTTCATTTTGATCATTATGACTTAAAGCAAATTGAAATACAGAATTAAGTTAATCAGAACTATACACTATTAAACAAATACCTAGAAAAATCAGATATGAATGTAATTAAATAAATAAATTGTCACTTTTAACCCACTAAAGTGCACTGGCCAGTTTTCCACTACTATAGCTAATTTCCTTTTGCAAAGATGGCAAAAGTGTTTCGCAGTTTCTGAACATCATTTTGTTGATCTGATCTGTTTTTGTTCCTTCATGCCATCCAAGCCATTTCCCCTCTTTAATATGAGGCATATAGTGAAGGAGAGAAGAACGCATCAGGGAGACCTGTGTGTGTATCATGTCTCCTGTCCTGTCACCACCATTCACCAGAATGCACAAGTTTCTGTATCCTTTGCTTTAAGCCATAAACACTTTAACTAGTAGAACTATTTCACTCTGTGGGAATAATTTGATATATTCTGCATTCATATTTATTCATGTTAGTGTTAATTATGTTCTTTGATCCTCAGCTCTGCATTAACAGCTTTACTAAATAGATGAAAACTTTGACAAATATAATTTTCTTTTCCAGAATAAATCATGAGTAGCGCTCCGGTCTGCATGTACAGTGGAAATATCTTATTCCTTATGATAAAGATATGGTTTGATAAAGCTGTAAAAATATGGCAGGCATTTTAAAACTTCCTAAGACAAGGACCTGAGGTCCAGCAAAAATATTAAAATAAAATAAAATGCATTTCTGGTATGAAACTTTAGGCATGCTTTTTGTCACAGCAAATATCAGCATTACATCTTAAATTAATTACATGACAAAGGAACTGAGCACCGTTAAAAAAAACAATGTAAGGCTAACTGTTGCAGCTCTTGTCCACTGTTTGTGATTTGGAGCGCCATCTAGCAGCAGAACGCGCAGAGTAGGAGACGAAGTTATGGCACCTTCCTTACTCATGTTGCAAATAGAAAGTCATTTTCAGGTGTCCTCATTCTCGTGCACTTTTCAACTGCTGCTAGTGTCAGTGGAAAATACAACTAAACACGCCTTCCGGCTCTCTTTGTTTGATATTAAATGCCTCCCAATGTCTTCTGAAACATGCAGTTACTCACATACAAAGAAAATATAAAAGAATGAACCTCCAATTATACATTGATACAACTAAAAGGAGGGCAGAAAATATGACTAAGGCCAAAAAAATAGCGTGTTTTTCTCTTTTTTTTAAAGATTTAAACTAATATACTATGGCACAAGAGCTGATCCTCCAACATGTCGTCCATCTTTTTAAATGTAACTTTTTGCCGATAATTTCTTAATAGAATTGGATGCCCTTGACACCCAAAAACAGAAGATGCTATGGAACTGATAAGATTTTGCTCCAGTGTGAAAAAATGTCAGAAAAGAGTAGCACGTATTGAGGCATAAGGAGTTGTAAAAGGAGCATTAAGACTTGTCTTTATTCAGAAAGTTACAAATGCAATGTGTCTGCATCTGAATCTCACCCCTTAAATTAGATTCAAAGAACAAAAATGTGATGTAGGGCAGGGAGAGAAGTTAAAAATTGTCTGTTTCTTTGACATTCATAAAATCAGTTCCTGTTCTGATTATTTACAGAAGAGCAGAAATGTAGAGAATGTCAGCTTCAGGTACACTTCAGCTTCCTTAAACTTAGATCAATGGAACAGGAAATATACCAGAGTAAAGATACTGTTTCAGCATTAGAGTAGTAAAGCAAGAGCGTTTACTAATTAGACAAAAAAAGCTGAATAGTTGAGCTGATTGACTCTGGTGGTTGTGTGGTCTCGTGTGCTCTGAGGTATACTTGGTAGGAAGTAAGTAAGTTGTGTATGAGAGGAAGAGAATTCCTTGGAAGAAGCTGTAAACGGAGGCGTGGGAGGGAGGCTGGAGTCATCGGTACACCGGTTCAGCTCAGTTTTGCATTAATAATTTAGGCTTTCTAACGCTTTAAGGAAGAAAGGACTTTGGGAAACAGTTTTAAATAATAAAAGCCCCACCACTTTTTGTTTTTGTTTGTAAAATTTTGATTTTTTCACTGGAGTAAATAGTTACTTTTAGAAGGAAATACATGTTGATCTAAGATTACGTGGAGCATGATTGTGCCTTGGGCATCCCTAACAGTTGGCTTTAAACCAATCATCCAAGCTTTTTCCACAGGAACAATCTGATGACTACAACTCCAATCTGGGAGATAATTCCTCTTCAGTATTACTCTTAATTAAAGTAAACAAGACAAAAAGATTAGTAGTAGAATATATTTTCTTCTATTTTACTAGAAAATGTTTAGATGTAGAAGTCTTTGTTCAGGAAAAGCTAGGTTGGTGTCAACAGCATTCTGCTAACAAATGCAAACCAAATAAATTGTGAAGCTTCAGATTGAATTAAACCTATTCTGAAATGTTCTTTTGTCTTCACTTGGTAGACAACACAAATAAAGATGACTTTGTTGTCTTGTCTAGATGGGATGCAGCTACTGCAATGTATCGATGGAATGGTAATGGAAGATGTCCCTAGCTGTGACCCCGGGCCTCTCAAAGGAAGGTGGCATGGTCCAGGTCCATGGTATCCATGCTAGTTAAAATGGCCTTCTGGTCCTCCTTAGGTGGACGGCGGTACAGCAGAGCAGAAAAGCGAGCGTACGGATCATGAAGAATGGGCCGTTTCTTCTTCTTGCAGAGGTAGAGCGCTTCTTCGGGCTGGAGTACCTGAGAGGTGTAGGCCTGCTGGGTCTGAGAGGTGGAGACACCTGGAGGAAGAGAATTGTAAGGACAGCTATAGCCACACACATTTATGGTGATTACAAAACGATTAAAGTTGAGAACCCCTTCCTCCTGATAGAAACATTTAGATCTGTATTTGGTCATAATTAACGCCATAGTATTTCAACCACAACGTATTTCACTCCAATCTGGACTGTCTGGACTACAAGACTCTGGAAATTGTAGGATTTATATTTATTTACTTGTAAAGCCATCTGTGTCCACAAAGACAAAAACTCAAACATGCACCGGGGTACCTGTGCTAGTTCAGTCGGTGACTATGACACTATTACAGAC
>JAVLVB010000756.1:128894-153130 GCA_032876305.1 Orestias chungarensis | reverse complement strand
ATATATATATATATATATATATATATATATATATATATATATATATATATATATATATATATATATATATACCCTTTCACTCCTCTGGAAACATTGGCTTGTGTTGTCGTTGACTTTACAGCAATCCGTCATACTGAGCATGCATTTTTCCATTTAATTCCAATTAATTTGTGTAATAATCAAATAAAATCGAATTCCTTCAGCCTGGTATAAATATTGATGCCCAGGTAATTGATGATCCCAGCTTGTAGAACAATAATGTCTTAAACTAGTCTTAAACTATTGAAAATATATTTACTGTATTAGTGTTATTGTGTCTGCTGTAAGTGAGGAGTTTGTGTTTTCAAGAAACTCTGATTGTAAATGAAATTTGAATTCTAAAAAGAATATTCTATCCTGAAACAGGATAATGAGAAGGACATGGTAAAAAAGTAAAGCCGATAAAGTAAAAACTTTGTGAGAACTAAAAATTAAATAAAAATGAATAAAAAAACAAAAGTCAAATAAATAAATAAAATGTATTTAAAGTTTTTGTTAAAGCAATATGCCTTAGGTTAGCTTTTTAAACTGGTAATAGTTCAAGCTGATCTCAGAGTTTTTCCACTGGACTATAATAACTAAAAGATGCTTACCCACAGGTTATTTTGTTTGTTGTTTGTTTGGGGATAAATAAACCTGAATCTCCAAACCAGAGTGGTGTGGAAAACACAGCTAAAGCAACTCAAAGACCCTTTCAGGTTGAAATGACAATTAGATTCTTATAATCGATCCTGAAAGACACAGGGAGCTAATGCAGAGACCTTCTGCTCCTTGTGGGAAAACAGGTAGCTAAGTTAATCTCACTGAGAAGCAAGGATAATGCTCTGTGTGTTGGTTTGGTAAAGAATTGGTCATAGTCTATCTTTAAAAACCTTCAGATTTTTATCAGAAATAACACAAAGGTTCTTCTTGAGAATGAGTTTAATGCTTGAGTGCCTGGTAAGGTGGTATAAAATGTCTCCCTCTCTGTGACTTTCAGTAACTTTTCACTCTTTTTTGTCCTTGTTGGGTTGTAGAAAGATTTTTAACCATTAATTTCTTGATCTCTCAAAAACAATCAATAAGAGCTTATAAAAATCCTGTACCATCAGGAGACAGATAACTGTAAAAGTCTTTATTCATGTTTCCTGATGACACCCCCAAAGGTCAGTATTTACATATTAAAGACTATGACCTAAAAGAATTCATTGATGAACATCAGATTTTAGTGTACACCATTTTTTATTAAAAAAAGAAAGTAATCTCCATCAGTTCCAGAATGGCCTAATTAAATTAAACAGTAAAAGAAAGACATAACATGATCCACAGTTGCAGATGCAGCACTTAGATCATGCAGAAATGGGACTGACTGTTTTCTTAAGAAGGCTGCATCTGAGATACTTCAAACGTTTTGCCAGTGTTGCCTCATGGCTCAGTTAACCTGAAACCAGACTAAAAGTCCTCAAAGGTACATGTCTACAAATTCAATATACTAGCTGCTTGTGGTTAAGCATAAGCAGTCTAAAGAGAGTATGCTGATGTTTTTTCCTGCTAATCAACTTGTATCAAAATCTATAATAAAGTAACAATAAAAAAATTGCTTTTGTTGTTTGTTTGAATCTTTATAAAAATATCACATTTAAACTCTTGTTAATAATGGAGTTTTTGTAGTTACAACAATCTAACCCATCCTCTAATGACCATACAATGTTTCTGCTACTTTCAGCCTGTATTTTATGCTGATGTAATACCTCTGGCTGCTGCTAAATGTTAACATTACGTCCGGTCAGAAGAAACATGTTGGTGAAATAAAAAACTTAGTATATGTAAATCTGCCCGTGTCTGAATATTTTTGGGATAAACTATAGTTGACTCCTCATATAACTGTAGCTTGTTTTCTGTAGCACAGAATGAGACAGGTGAAAAAGGATGAACGGACACTTCAATATTTTAGTTTTGTTTCCACATTTCTCCATATTCTAGTTTTTTTAATTACTTATTGTTAGCTGTGTCTTGTGGTCATTCATTTTGTAATAAAGTCCTCAATACAAACCCATTTGCAAAGTTTCTATGTTGCTTTATCCCGCTCATGGTTCCAGGGGGACCTCTAGTGTTCAAAGCGAGATTTGCTGGATTCAGCCTTGGGGAGGCTGCTATTCTATCACAGGGTCAAGACACATTAAATTCCCCCAACCATGCCTACATCGATATTAGGTGTGCATATTGGTCATCATAAAACAAAATGTTATTGTACATGTTTGTGTACATCAATAGTTCAGGTTTCATATATAAAGCTATCTAAAAGTTTAAGCTTCAATTATAAACCGACTACTATTGGTGATGTATTGGTGCCACATCCGGCCCGGCATGTCGTTTTATCAGGCCTGGGAGATCATTTTATATATTATCTTTATTAATGCCCTGCACATATGTACGCAGCTTTAAAAAACTACAGATCCCAGAATTCACTGCTTCAGCTCTTGTGTCAATCGAGCCTCCTTCATTTGTGCATGTTTGTTGGCTCATATCTGTGTGAGCAGCTCTCCTCAGTGATGACATACGAGAAAAAGAAGCCAGGTGTCCAACTTCGATAAAACGACATATAAAACAGAAAGATTTGATAATCCAGAAATTTTATTTATTTTTCCAGGTTTTATAATGCAGCATGTTCATATTTTGAATTTCTAGAATTTTGATGTATATTTTATTGAGAGCAAAATCTTTTGGGATATTCAAGTAAGTTTATTTTTTATTTTATTTTATCTAATATGACATAAGAATAAACACATTTGAACGTTTGTTTCTTTAACGTTTACTGTTTTTCCTAACTTGTATAATTTAGGTTGGATATATTTTTTATGGAGAGCAAAATATTATCAGTTATTTAAGGTTTATGTTTATTTATTCCAGAATAAAAGTACTGCCTGTTTTTATTCATATTAATGTTCAAAAAAGTTACTTTTTAAGTTTTAGTGTATTCAATAAATGTTTATCCTGTTTGGCCCTCGAACTCAAGTGTGTTTTGGCCCTGTGTGCAATTCAGTTTGACACCCCTGATTTACATAATGATGAAAGGATACAGATGCTATGTAAATTACCTTTAAAGTAATCAAACAAATCATTTAATTTATTTTTTTATTTATTTTTTATGAAATTGGTGTTCTAAAACTGACTTGAAGTCAGCTCAGTATTTCTTCATATTTAGACAGAGTAATTTACGTTTTATTTTGAAAGGCTTTTGGCGAGACCTCTAGACTTACGGTTTTTCGGAGCTTCACAGTCGATCACAGTAAAAGTATTCTAAAGTTAATTAAAAAGACTAGCACCTGGCTAAAAAAGCCCACAAGGTTTGTTTATTTACTTTTCATGGTATATTGTGTCCGGTTTGAGTTTGATGATGGTTTCATGTATGCAACGAGTGTTAGCGTTAGCGAGTTTTAGCATTGTGTCGGTTTATTTTTAGCTAAGCTAACTCATTTGTTTTATTAATAGTTCAGAATTATTAGCTTTTTTTTTTTACCATCTGCTAAGTTTAAATGGTTGTTCATCGGACTAAAATAAAAGTTTATTGTATTTTATATGCTTAAAAAAACCTAGTATTGGTGACGTATTGGTGCCTTCGATGAGTGTTCTAAATAAAATTTTCACTACATGTAACACAAATTGCCATTTGGAATTCCCATTATGTCAATTACTTATGTTACTCAGTTTCTTTTATATATAAGTTAATATTTGACATATTTCATTTGTCCGAATAGATTTTCTGTTCCTCCTTCTTGCCGTTTAGAAGATCTTGGATATGAACTTAGTTTATATTATACCTATATTTAGCTTTTAGTTATGGTGGTTTTGTGTTAAACCAGACATCAGATTAACTTAGTAACTCCTATCAGGTGTAGACAATTGGACATACCTGCTTTCTTTCTGATCTTGGAGTTATTGTTGTTTATCGTGATCTTCTTGGCCTTTTTAATACGCTGGTATCTCAGTGCATCACTCCTCTCAGACCCCAAATGGGCACTCGAAGCACCTCGACGTTTTCTAAATGAAGGAAAGAGAGAAAAGGGAAAACACGGGTAACTCTGGGCCGATCGTAGTCAGCACAGTGTTTGTGCATCAATAATCGCACAACCTGACAAAGCCCACCCAAAATCAGAACTACTTGAACCAAACAAACGGTGGAACACATTGAGTCACCTTGATAAGATTACCCTCAGATCCAGCAGGACTAAAACAATGTTCTAAAAAGTCTCATTACAATTTTGTCATGCACCTTGAAATATTAGATTTCCAATTTAATTTGTGTTTTGCTAAAATTGATTTAAACGAGCCCCACATCCTGGTAGAACAAGGTATTTCCTAAAGCTTAAAACTCCAAGTGTGATCAGTGAGTCGATGTTTCATAAAGGATACATCAATACGACATTTAAACAGCCTGGAACTGTTGGTTTCAGAGCAAAATTATTCCACAACTTACTCAATACTGAGAAATATTAAATATGAAATGTTTGAAGGACGAATTGGATTTACGCTGAAAAACGAAGCAAAGGCACTCTGAAAATAACAGTTGCATAGGCTTTATTGGTAAGTCGAGTATAATTGGCAGCTTGTCATCAACTCCCTCCTGTTCATGGATGCACATTGGCAGCCCACAGATCTCTGCCACAAACACACAGAAAACAATTAGCATTGCAAAAAGGGCCATCTTCCCACCGTGGCTGCAGAGAGAAACCAAATGCTGTTAGTAAGGGGAGAATCACAGCTGAGCGACAAAGCATCATCAATATGTGTTCATAGACATGGATACTGTCTACAATGGGCTTCACCATGCTGACAGGGGGAGAGATGGCGGGAGGGGAAAATGACTACTCAGGAACAGTGACATAATGAAAAATAAGCCAAAGAAAAGCGAAGCACCAGGACAACAAATGTAACAAGATTTTTTTTTTCCATATATTTGGTTTGGTTTGGAAACGGAGAAGCAATATTTAGCAACGGCATGCATGGCAGTTTGCACATGGAACATGACTTTAAAGGGGAATACATTCAAAAGCACTTCGTTGGGCACTTCAGTTTATTAGTAGGGAGCCATTGACCCCTTAAGTGCCTAATTTCTGCAATTATTTGTTCCTTAGAATAAAATCAAGTAGGCGAGTATCTATGGCAGGACTCAGAGAAATCTGTTCTGCAGTCCAAAATTACAAGTTCAGATGCACAGTTGCTTCGTATTAAATCCATGTGTCAACCAGCAATAAGTCTGAGTTTTTAACAGTTTATCAGCTTTTGGGAGGGATGGCTGATCTAGACCTCCTTAGTGGTTAAGAGTTTCAAATGTGTTTCATCATCATCTAAAGCAAGCAACAGTCTATCTGCTTGCCTGTTAGAAAATGTACAAAAACAGAGTACAGTGAAATGAAGGGATGATCCCCCAGTGGACGGTTTTAGCATTAGGTAGTAAATAGATGGGTATAAAACTAATGTCAAAGGGAAGTTAAAATCAAACGTTCTCTTGGATTTTGTTAGAGTTAAAATCCAGAGAGTCTTTCAGTCAGAGATGAGAATTTGCCATCATGTGGTGAGGGGATGTTACACAAGGTGCCTCACCAGCTGTTGATATTAAAATGTTTACTTTTGAAAAATGATTTATGACGTTATTGAGAGTGTTTAATATGGATGAAGGTTACGGCAATGTTTGAAATCAGGCCGTTTATAACTGAAACTAACTCAGTAATGTGAAGCCTGGCTTTAGCACAATTTTAATTGGTTGTTGGTTTCAGTGACCCGGCCTTAAGCTTCAGATAAATGTCTGTGATTTCTCTGGCCCTGCTGAGAGTGGGTGCCAGGAGCTTGGTGCTTTTCCTGGTAACATAGCATGTGCCTTTTGACAGAGTCATCTAAGCACGTAGCAGCATTGGTTTAGAACTAACAATGATTTGTTATAATGTCCAGTAAATCAGTCAAAAGAATAGGATGAATGCTAAACCTTATCATATATATATATTGTACAAAATACAGCAACATCACCAGGTGATGTACATGGATGGATTGAAACACCATATTGGGTGTTGAGATGGTTGCTATTTAATTAGTGACTCCATGAAAAATGTATTCCAATTATATTTAGAATAAATAGGTAAAAATATCATCAATACTACAAGTATATTTATTCTTTAAACCTGGGCAACCTTCCATCATATTCTATATTCCTGAGGGTTTGTCTTTAATTGGGGAAGAGTCATTGTCCTTCTGAAAAACTGATAACATGACATCTTTAGTCAACTAATCGGCTGATTCAGCAGACGCCAGTTCAACAATGTATGTTTTTTTTCTGGAATAAACAACAATGAACAACATGCCAACATTCCAGGACAATAGTTTTAAAAAGGCTGGTCCTTGAAAGGAGCTAAATGTTGTATCCTGAAACAAACAAAGGCTAAGGAAGGAAATACCATGAACAACTGAATGAATGAGTTGCTAAGTCTTACTTTATTGTGTTAAGGTCTACACGGCAGACAAGTACCTCTTAGTCCAAAGCCCTTTTCAGATCATCCATTTGTTTCCTTATTGACAAGTCATCATAATGCCAGGCAATTAACTGCAAGGTGCCACCAAGATCCACCTCAAGAAAAATACTACTATCAATGTTCTGCACAACTGTGCAATGTATAAGGTTAACACAAAGCTAACAATGCAGAGGTTTTTTTTTAATTAGAATTTGATGCTAAAATAAACATGTTAACCTAATTAATTTAAAGTACTGTGTTTATTCAGAAACACTAAATTAACCCTGCAGAGATGAACACAGCAATTAATTTGAATTGCATTGTGTGTGAGGGTGTTCATTTGGAAAAATCTCGTTTGTTTCATGCAGATGAATCCAGCGAGTTGTAACCCCCCCCCCACCTGTTGTGATTCTCCAACCACAAGGCCATGATCTCAAAACACGGCATGCATTTTGTAACAGCAAGGGGCCAAGCCCTGTGATCTTAGCAGATGATCATTGGTGATAGGAAGTCTGTGAGTGTGTCTGTTATGAAAGATTTGTTGTAGGCACCCCAAACTGACAGTGAAAACCTTCCTTCAAGGCTTAGGAAATAAATTTAACTTCTGCAAACAATAACTTGACATGATCAAACTATCATTGATTGTATCCTGGTAAAGACTGTTCAGTGAAGGTAATGGTTTACTTACGTGATAAAGGAAAGAAGACGAAATGAGGTACTACACATTCTGCTACTGCAGAGTTCCTTGATATAAAGTTCTTGTTCTGTCAGGGTGCTGACCATGCTTTTTTGTAGAAAGCAATGCCGTGAGTGGATCAAGAGAGCAAAATGTTTTTAAGTAGAAGTCTATTGAAAAAACAAAACAATAGTCTATTCACTTGCCACAAGGTACAGGTCTGAAGTCAGGGGTCAAATGCACAAGCCAGATTTATTGTCAGGTAATTTCAGCACAGACAACAATTAAGGGTTTGGGTTGTTAGCTGTTTACTTGGTGGAACAGAGCGGTTGCTGGGGTAACTGGAGACTTTGGACAGTATTATCACTATGATAAAATGTGTAACCTTTTAACTGTTGGTGCAATGGACCTTTTATAATTACACATAAATGTGAGACTACAAAAACACCCATTTCTACAAACCATAACACAACTACAATAACAGCGCCTTGCAAACATATTCCTTCCTCTTGAACCTTTCAATACAATAGAAACTTGCATGTTTGCACATGATCCAGCATCAATTTAGATTCTACACATAAAGTAGTAGGTAAGTAGAAAAATTATTAAACGCTGTATGTTATTTTTTACAAACAAAAAACAAAAATTAAACTAAAACCAATATTCTAAGAGTAATGTACATTTGTAATTACTCCCATTACTCAGACACCTTTTAATAAAATCAAGTGCAACCAGCTGTCTTCAAAATTTACATAAAAACAACTCCACTTGTGTGTTATTAGTTGTAAGAATAAATCCACCGGTCCAAATATGCCTCATGGGATTGGAATAGAAGTTTAGAGACAAAAACTGCATCATGAAGACTAAGGGAAAGGGAAATATTGACAAAAACTTAAATTTGAGGTATAAAACAATATTTAACATAAAAATGTGAGTCAAAATTGGAAACGTACCATGACATGGTTGTGCAACTAAATTAACAGGATAGCTAAGTAGATCATTAATCAGAGAAGCAGCCAAGAGCCCCTTTTTAACCTGAAGGAGTTGTGGGGATCTACAAGGATGGGCAGAAGAAAGCCATTGTTGAAATAATTCTTATTTTAAATTTGTGACAAGCTGTGCAGTAGGTGGCAAACACTAGAAACACGTGCTCTGCTACGACCAAGAATGAACATTTTTGCATTCCAATATGTGTGGAGGAAAACTAATAGTACACATAACACTTAACACACCTATAAATCTGTAAAACACAGCTGTGCAGCACCATTATGTGGAAATGTATTTCTTTTCGCTAATTTTAGGCTGCTAAATGGCAACAAGCCCAAAAATACACCCCAAAGCTACAATGGAATAGTTCAAAGCAACATGTATTTGTGTCTTAAACTGGCCTATTTAAAGTCCAGACCTAAATCTATTTTAAAACTACTGTTCACAGATTGAGTTTGAGCTACTTAGTAAAAAAAAGGGTAACTCCATAACCCCAATGAATTGAAGCCAATGGGGATTCTACACAGTATTTACATATTATTCACATAGGTTAGGTTTTGTAAAAAAGAAAAGTAAAATACATATATCCTTTTTCTACCTTCAAGCTAAAGGTGTATAAGTACTTTTGCGAGACCATTTTTCTTAGGATGTGCAAGGTAGATTGGAACATATATCTGGAACATACAGGCCATTCACTTGCACTATGATTATGTTTAATCAGAATATTTATAGTAACAGTGCTTAATCTCTGGATTAAAAACTCCAAAAAGTAAACATGGTAAATAAAGTAATGGAGAAAATTAAATGATGTGTTAACATAGGGTACATTGTTCGGTAAGGTTTTTATTATATAGATAGCTGTATGAAACTGTGATCTCCCTGATAACAGATGGCTTATGCATATCAGTCAGAATGCATAATGTACTTAAGACTGCAGAACGTAAAATGCATAGCCACTTTGACATAAAGAAAAAAAGTAAACAACAGAAAAAAAACTACATGTACTGAGTGACGGAAGGAACAAATCAAACAAAGACTCAAAGCCCTGTATTCCCCTTTAAAGGACGAGGTGATCAAAAAGTCCCACCTGCTAACCCCCCCCTTTCAGACATGGATCCAACCCTTACCTATTGTGGTGTAGAGGACCCGGTCACAACAACGCTGCCCAGATAGCTGAGATCAATCAAAAACAAAGCAGGTAAGACTCCAGGAGTCATAAAGAACCACCACACTGCCCCTAATTCATAATGATGGAGACATTGCAGTACATGAGAAGCAGACAGGCCCTGTGACACACTTTGCCCAAAAACCTCTCCTTGGTAGTCAGACCTTGGGGTGACCTGGTAACACTTAAAAGTTTGGGGAAAAGAGTGATAGAAAGGAAAAGGGAAAGTGGGTAGGAAAAATCTGAGAGGTTGGAAAGTTTAGGAAGCCATATTTGATCATGCATTCAAAGGCTGAGGATGGGCCGCAGGGCCTGCCAAGATGAACTCTTCTTAAAGCATCCTTCTGCTTAATAAAGGCACTTTGAACTGCTTAGAACTAAGCATTATGATGGCTTTCTTCTAGGGCACTAATTAGATGAAGAATATGGGGTTCCGCCTGTTAAGTGAAAGCAGGGTAATGAATGATACAAATGAAAAAAACTAAGATTTTAAATGATGGCTGACTGTAAGGGCTGTAGTTTTTACAGGTCTTTAAAAAATCTATAAATACAATGCAGTCCAATCCAACTAATTATTTGCTTGTAAATGTTTTAAGACTTTCTTGTTTTGAATTTTGCACATTCTGGCTTGTCAGACAGTGCCTCACAGATTAAGAGGGTGAATACCTCCAACTTGATGTCTGAGATGAAAAGCTGCACAAAAGCGGTGGTAAAAAATCTAACTACAAGCTACCATCTCTGGATGCAAATAGGTTGCTTTGAATCATGTCCTTTTCATTACCATATTTTATTAAAACCAAACCCAACTGTTACACCAATGGTCCAATGGATAGATATAGAACTTCAGTAGCCAAAATGTCAGAGCAACTTCCCACATCAAAGCATTATGGGTTAAGGCAGATGACAAAAAATGGCATCCCTCTCTGCATGCCTAACAGACCTACCCTGAAGCTGACAACTGGGGTGGAGAGTACTCAGATGGAAGGATCTCCTCCTCAGTCCTCCTATGAGCTGGCATCTGCCCAAATATGCTGCTGCTTTCCATGGGGGGCGATGGGGACTGGGAAGCTGGGTAACTGGTTGCAGCGGAAGCAAAAGCCATGTGGGAACGGTAGCTGGGGCTTGCTCTCCTGTTACTGTGACCTTGAGCAGGTGATGAGGATGGGGATGATCTCCTTGAAAAGCTTGCTGTGGAAGGAGGGAGCAGGGTAATCTCAGACATCCCCGGGGGTATGGGAGGCTGCACAATGCTTGGACGTGGCCGTGGGCGCACTACAATCTCTGGGGAGCCTTCTTGAGAGCTAAGGGGGCTTTGGGTAAGGGGAGAAAGTCGAGAGGGCTGAAGAACCACCTGATGCAAGCCAGAATCCATCCTACGAGTCTGTCTGGGACTAAATCGGGGGGTGGTTTCATACCATCGTGTATCCAGGTTACTAAATGTGCTAGGGACAATATGAGCCAATGGATCGGTATAAGACAAAACTGGCACACCCATACCATTGCCCGAAGGTCTTAGCTGCCTTAAATGTGCCTCTTGCATAGCTAAATGCCTGGCTGGGGAGCTATGAAGCCTGGTCTTCCTGGGAGACTTGCTCATATGACTCTTTGAGGCCTCAAGTGGCAAGACTGCTGGGTAGGTTGGCATTGGAAGGGAGGAATGCTGGAAAGCACTAAGGGGAAGAACATGAGGTGGAGACGCATAGGTGGGGTCATGACGGGGATGCAAAGGGTGGTGTGGGGGGAAAATAAACTGAGGCCCCTCCAGACTTGAAAATCTAACATCTAGTCCCTGCCAAATATCTGGGGAATGAGAGGAAGATGTCAGAGTCAGAGGGAGAGGGAAACTGGACACAGCATATTGTGGAAATTCACTATCTCCCATTTCTTCAGGAATCATGGGGTGCGCAAAAGGAGCCTCTGCAAAGTATGGAGGAGAGGACATGACCGACCTCAGGGGGCTGGTATCACGCATGTAGAAAGGAGGAGGGAGATCATGATCTGCAGGGGGTCCTAAATAGCCATAGAATGCTCTATGGTGGAGAGAGCCTCGGATCTGTCCTGTGGCCTGGAGCTCACTGATGGTCATACCCTCATATGGTCTGTGAAAACGGGGACTGTAGGCTGGAGGCTGGAGGTACGATTCCTGACTGGAGATTGGGGAAATCTGGTGAGGCCGAAGTGGTGCCATAATTGGTGGAAGAGGCCTGGGATCATCATTCTCCTCATCTGATTGACGGAATTCTGGATAAAGGTCTGACTCTTCCACAAATGGAAAGCCCTCAATACGGCGGGGCTTGACTGACATTTCTGCATCAGTGGGATCGATGACAAAACGTCCATCTGGGCCTCGACTGATAAGTTCAATAGGTGTTGTTGGTTCAGCTTCATGTTTAGACATGTACCTCTTGCTTGTTATTGCTCGTTTGGTCTTCTTGTATAAGGATAACTCTTCCTTCTTTCCTGGACTGGGATGTGGTTTCCTTCCACGCTGGTCATGACTGTCTTCAGATGATTCTGAAGGAGATGCCTTTGAACGTATGTTCTCCGGACTCACCTTTCCTGAAGATGACCTATGTCAAAATACAAAGGTAAATATAAGAACATTTAAATAGTCAAAATGTTCTGACTCACTGATAGTGCTGAAGAGTTTTTAACTGCATTAAACAAAACACGTGCAATCATTGAACCTTTAGGAGGACGGCATTTTCATTTCTTAAGGATTATGCAGAAGGTTGTCCTACAAAACACCTACAGTATATGAGGTCAGTAACAAACATGGATATCCAGCAAAATAAGCTGCATTATATTTTTTTGGCTTTAGTGTAAGATAGCACATAAAGTTATCCTAAAAGACATTTGATGACACATGACATCGGCTTCACTTGTAGTTAAGGTGGTGCACAGAAGGAAAGGATAGTACACACTTAGGAGATACTGAGGAAAATCATACTGAACTCAACTGGAAGTATCTAGAAACGACAAACTGGTGTTAAAGACCCATTGCGATTCAATCACCAAGTACTGCATGACACAAGTTTAATAAGATTTTAACACCAACAAATATTAATTAATTCCAAGGAAAGTTACAAGTAATTTGAATCTTAATTAAAACATAAAAAATTGTGTAAACTAAAAAAAAACCCTGCTAAAACACATCCAGAACCAAATGTAAACAATATAACAAATAAAAAGAAGTATCATAACTTAAAAATATTCTGGATGTATTTTAAATCTTAACAGATCCATTTACATGTAGCTGGGACTTTTTTAATAGTACTATCACAACCAGTTATATGCCATTAAGGTGTCTGATTTGTAGAAAACTAGAATATTACCAGGCTTAGATAGATACAACAGTTATAAAGATTAGTTAGGAAACTTTTTGTAGTCAATTCTAAGTTGACGTTTCATACAAAAACCCGAATGAACACTTTCCAAGTTCATTAGAGAAATATTAGTTTTATCATCTATAGCTACTAGCTGTCTAAAGGCTAACATACTTATAACCAAATATTATTATAAATATGTCACAGCCAAAAAGCAAGAAAAAAGAAAATCAAGTCGCTCAAAGATAAACGTGTCGGGCAATGATGAGTTTAAAGACTTGACAGCTTGATTTTACTCAGAGGTAGTCACAGAAAGTTTGTAGGTTATTATCAGGAGAAATGAAAGCAACACTAAAGAAGTTTTCTTAGTTTTGGTTGATTTTTGGCGGCCCCTGTGGACAAAAGAAGTAGTGTTTTGCCTGAAGAAGACTGCATTTCCCATGAGGACTGGCTCATAACGTTGTAAAATCCAGATCTTCCGGTGGTTTGCAGTTGGATTGAAGTACATTTGTGTTTCCAGTGGCTGTGTGAAGGATGAATAGCAATGAGGTGATGAATTGTGGTGAAACAATGTCATATGATGATAACGGGGGAAGTGACGTATGCCGTACAGCAGTCATTACATTTGTAGTTGTTTTGTGTGGCAGGGTTCCTGCCACCCTCCTCAAAGTTAATTAGTGCCGGTTAAAGTGATACAGACCCCTCAGATCATGACAGAGGTGTGATTTAACGAGCTGTAAGTCAACGTACGATCACAAAAGTTATGAAATTTTTTTTATGAAGGTTGAAAAGTTTCTATAAGTTTCTGTAAGTATGGAAGTACTTGAATTGGAGGAAAAAATTTCATGTTTTCAATGTTATTCTTGACCTACGACACTGTTTTATTAACTGGGTAAAAGTTTCTAAAGCATTAGTAAAGTTGCCTGGTCCGATTGTAAAATACCTTTTAACCAGCAGCTTTTCCCTGATTAAGGGTGGTTAGATTTTTTCTATCATTTTTGCGAGGGTAGTAATTTGTCTCTTCATAATGTTTCCAGAACACCAGTGTGGATATTCTTCATCTAACAATGTACCCACTACTCAGAGGTTTCATACATCACTATTTTCATTATATTTTATCTGTAATATATAGTAAGTATCTAACAAAATTCTACTATTTACAGTAGTTTAGTAATACATTTTTATCAGATATAATATAAAAGTCACAATTTGCTGTTATATGCAGCAAAAACTTTACTGATATTTAGGTTTATAATAACCACTAACAACCTGTTATGTAATAAAACAAAAGAAATCAGAAGAACATGACGGTGGAAAGTTCACTAAACAAAAACAACCAAGCGTATCAGTATCTGAAATGAATAAAAAATTAGTACAACATTAAAAAGATGTTTCTAAAGACAGTTTATGGGACCACTTTCAAACTCAGTACAACAATAAACATACAATTAACAACATCCAAAGTATACATCAATGGAATCGCATACGTTTGCCTCTGTAAATGTTGTTGAGTATAGATTCTAAATAATCATTTGGTGAAACGTAAACTTTAGAGTTTGTGAAGTTTTGAGTGACATAAGCAACATTGCAATATTTATCCATGTGAATTGAACAGAAAATACAATAATCTGATCAATGGAATAGTTTTGTTGTAAAGTAAATCACCTATGTTCAAAATATATGAAGTTCCCCATTAGTATGTGAGTAGCTTTTGTCTTTATAAAGAAGATAAAAAATGCGAAAAATACGGACTTTTCAGGTTATAGATTGCATTTTAATCTATCTATAAAAAGGGGGCTGAGCTATATTATTCCATTGGTCAACCATTATAATTTTCACTTTTCAACCAAATTTTCATATTGTTAGTACTGCAGGCAACATTGTCTTGTCTATGGTTTTCTTTATAACAGTAGGAATATAAGGCAAATACACATTTCCTGCATGTTTCATTCACATGTAGGTATAATTTAAGTACATTTCTTTAACACGTCTTAAACAGTTATCCTTTCAAAACCTATTTAAAGACTTTTTTTGAAAGCTCTTTTTAAAACTGATTTAAAAATGAATTGTGCAGATTTTGAATTGAACCAAACATTTGTCTTTACTAATAAAACCCTACTGTATGAATAATCCAAGTAGCTCTCTTCAGTAACTTACAAAGTACAATTATGTTACTTTTTTGTTTCCACAGAAGAAGAGATGATTAGTCAGAAGAGCTTCAGGCTCCAGTATGTGCTCGGCTATTCCCAGTATTAAAAAGATTTTTGCCCATTTTCTTCTTGCATGTAATAGTTGTTGTTTTCATCAGATTTTGTTACCTAATGTAGCACCTACAATCCTAACTCCATTAGTTTTTGTTTTAGGATTTTGAATTGTAATTTCTATTTGTATATTTGAAGGTGTTTTTTTGTTTCCAAAAAACATGAAATATGTTTTTGCTGTATGTAAATGTATGTTTTACATTTATTGACGATTCGTCTAAATCACACCATTAGTTAAATGTATTCATTTTAGTCTGCAGTCTTCCTAATATTTTCTCAAGATTTTTTTTCTTCAGCAAACAAATTATATCATTAGCAAATAAAATGTACACGGTGGGCCATTTATATGGATACACCTAAATAAAAAGGGAATTGTTGGTGATATTAACTTCCTTTTTGTGGCACATTAGTAAATGAAGAAGGGAGAAACTTTTCAACGTAGTTGGTGGTGACCATGGCGGCTGTTTCGAAGTAGGCCTTCAAATTTGCCTTATAAATAGCCTACCCTGTACTTGGACAATTCAGATATTTAACACATATCATTTATGTTCAACATTCAACTTTAAACCTTGCAGAACATCGCTATTTTCCCATGATGCTTTATTATCATCAGTTTGAGCAAACTGTGTTCTGTTTTTAATATATAACTTCTTAGCCTTTATTCTAATCTAAAGATGGCTTCCAATGTGTATATTTTTTTCATCAGTATTGTCTTTGCAGTTGAGGCACCATGAAAAGATTATCGATTGATTGATTATCGATTGTCATATAGGTGGACCTGCCTATGTGTAACACGTGTGATATCCAATTTAGGGCTTAGCATACCGATCTGATTAGAGAAACTTCAACTACCTCTAACAATCTCTGTATGACCAGAACTGGACATCTACAGCACAAAATAATTATGTTCTAACTGCAAAAGAAAAGAAAAAAGTGCAAAATACTGCATGAAACCCTTTCAGAACCGAAGACAGTGACCAGTATTGTTGTGCCCAGTTAGGACATTTAGCTGGAAGCATGCAGACAAGGCTTTGAGGACCGAAGTGCAAAAGGGATTATGTAGTGTGCAAGACCAGGGGAACAACAGTTGGCACACTCACTGAGGACTGGAAGATTGTGGCCTGTATAGTGCAGCCAACCCTTCCCAGTAGAACTCAAAGCTGGGAAAGAAACTAAGTGGAGTCCTGTAGAGGTGGGGAGATTAGACAGTAAGAAGCACAAAAGCTAAAAACTTGGTTTGTTAATGAGATGTATGATTTAGGAGTGGTATCAATGATTTAGAGAACATCTGAATGAAGCAGAGAATCTTCCTTTGGGGCCTAAGGTCTTTTCAACATTAGAATCAAACACAGTAAAAGTTCATTTAAAACAATGAATACAACACCAATCACTGTTATATTAATTACAACAATAAACAGACAACACCTTAAAGTTTCAAAAAATCTGCAAAAATTAACCATCAGATAACAAATAAAAACTACAACCTAATAATACTTACATTTTACAACTAAACTATGTATAGAACTATATTAACCATTGAGGTCCAGACACAAACGCACGGGCAAAGACTTAATTCATACCTATTCAAAAAAATGGTCTTGGCTGGTATGTTGTGTGTCATATAGGTAAAATGAATGTGCAGAAAAGCCCTATGAACATAAACTTCTAAAGACTGCAAACAACCAAATTAGCCAGAGGAGAGAAACACAATAAAGAAAAAGGAAACCTAGCATGGTTTTAATCTGTGTGGGAATGTTGTACTGGTAGTGATGGACAACTATGATGATGTGAACTGACACAAAGTATTAGAACATGACGACAGAACAAATTTGACTTCGCCCAGTCAACAAAAGCAAATTACTTAATATATTTAATTTCAAATAATTCATTAAATTCTGTCAAATCCAATCCTAATTCTGTATTTGGAGGGTTAAAAAAAGACAATCAGGAAAAAAAAAACAATTGCTGTAATTCAATATATTCATGTCAGCCAAAAAGATTTAAAAAGTAACAAATTATTACAGCTTTGAACAAAATAAACCCTATATATATATATATATATATAATATTCCCTCAGTTAGCTGTTATTTTACATAAGCTAACAGCTGAGTTATCTGTGTATTGATTTAACTTTGCTGCTTGAGGAAAACAGAAGACAGTGTTCATACTACTAGACTGTTTGAAGTTGACCTCTCGTTTCTTTTGCTAGACATTTTTTATTTAGACCAATCTGAAAAGGATTTTGGACAAAAATCTCTAATTACATGTTTAGAATGCAAATTAGAGATTTATTTATTTAAAAAAAGCAGTTGTTAGAAAGCCATTATCATTTCTTTTGTTTTAGTAAGTGAACTCTTGCACCCATGAGAGTGCGATATAACGATACAAGCATACAGAGTCAACCTGACCTAACTACAGTGGGCATTATAAAAAACAAAAGCCTACAAAAACGTAAATGCTATCCACTCTGACTTTAGGATGTTTGTAGGAGTGCATCTGTTTGGAGCAATACTTACGGTGTTTCCACGCTTTTTCTGCAGTGGGTTATGGACAAAGGGGGATCTGGATAGTGGCACAAAGATAAAATAAAAACAGTATTACTATCAGCAAAGTGTATATATAGGCCATTTAGAGGGTAGTGGAAAACAAACTATAATTCTGATTTATAAACCCAAACAATTAGCATTAGGTGAAAGTCTTGTATAACTTTCAATAGTGATAGATGTTTTAATAACATAAATGTTCTTTTAGGTATCACTGATCTAACAGAGGCCTGGGAGCTTGAGAGTGTTTCTTGGTATCTCAGCTGTTCCTAGAACTGTGTAGAGATGTTGACTGTAGAGATGGTGATGGTGCCCCCATATCTGGGTCAGTATCTATAGTCAATCTTGATAATTAGGCTGTAGAACATATTTTTGTTTTATTCCACAGTTAATGAAAGACTTGTGTAATTGGCTAAAACTGAGTCAAGAGTGGTTTCTACAAGCTCATGGACATTGCAACGAAAGCTCTAAAGTGTTGTTGACCCTGTACAGCTTCAGAGATTCCAGGATTCTCAGGTATAGAATTGAGTTTTAGTCTTTCTAGTAATCGGTCGAGGGAGAGGAAAAGTTTGTCTGTCTGCAATGTCAAGCAGTCGCTGGTGTTCAGTTCCTTTGCTTTCTGTGTTACGTATCAATCCTTGTGCCTGACAGGAGCATTCATGTTGTGGAGAGAAAGGTTCTAGGCTGATAGTTAGATGGGACCGTTCCCTTCTGTAGGACTTTTATCAGCAGGACAGTCGGACGCTTGGTCAGCTATTTGGGATGGGTCCCATTCTTCAGCAGTAGGTTTATGCTGCTAGGCCCTCCTGATGGGAAGTCAGCTTCTTGGGTCAGCAGGCATGGATCCTGGTGCTGTCAAGTCCTGAATACCGAATAATCTTTTTTGGGATGTTTACCATCCTAATGTTCACTGCACTTTATTCAGGAAGTCATGGGAACTGCTCTTAGGAAGTTGTTTGGTAGAAGCTTTTAGAATACGATTTGTCTCTCTGGGGATAATTTATACCATTCATGGGCTGTATGTATGTGCTCATATAGACTTTACAATCCAATCCAGCAGTTTTTACGAGTTTCAGCTACAGTATCTGTTGGACCAGACCACACGGGCCAGTCTTTTTATAGAAATAAGCAACCCTTGGTCTTCTATACAGGGGCAAAACAGGAATACCCTTTAAATGTTGTTTTGAAGACATTCTGACCCACTTGTCCAGCAATCGCAATTTAGACATCACTAAAACCCTTAACTTTTCATAATTCCAGCTTCTAAAAAGTTTAAATGGCAGGATCTTTATCTTTCGTTCCATCCATTAACAAGTGTGATAGTACACAGATAAGTATTGTTCTTCACTTTGTCTAGGTGCATTCACAGTGTTACGCCTGATTGTGGATGTTAGGCTCAAGATGCCACAAAGCTACCTAAACATGATGTAGCTAATCTATAAATATATGTACTAAAACCATGGGAATGTTTAACCAGCTTCCTGTCTGAGGAGAGGAACAGAGAGATGCAAGAAATCTTTGATCCCCAAATGATTTTGAGTCTTTTTTCAACATAATTAAAGGGAACGCTGCTGTCTTATTGTATAGCCACCACATGGACAAAAAGTTACAACAAAGTGTCTACATACATCACAAATCAAGCTAGACAAAAACTGAATAATTATGATGTTAAAGCCAATATTAGTACATCCTTTTCCAAATGTGCAAAATTTCCTTAAAAGTTAAGATTAGAAAGTATTAATAACACATTTCTTATTACATTTTAATTTTGTTCCTTTTGCCTGACCTTACAACTCTATCACATCACTAAATACTAAATACTTTTCAGAATTATTTAGTGACTTGGAAAAGAAAATGATCTCTCATTAAGAAAGTTTCAAAAAGTTCTGACACCATTTTCCATTTTGTTGAATACAAAAGGGCTTTATGTAATATCAGACAAATATAGAAAAAAATGATGGTTTTTTTCTTCTTTTGAAAATTAACATTTAAACAAAAACTACATTTAAAAGCTAAGTTTAATTAGTGAAGCAGGAATTAGTACAAAGAAAAATGGCATGGAAACAAAGCAGCAAAAGTAATATTTTGGGATTTCTAGAGATATAAGTTTGGAGGAAGAAGGGAGAATTTTCCCCCAACCTTTTTTCTTCTTGAGCTTTTTGCGGCGCTGCTTGTTGACAAAGCAGGCGGCCATTGTACTGAAGAGGACAGCCGCAGCCAGGAAACAGATGGTGGCCACGATGCCAGCGACTACAGGCCGTGTCAGTCCACGCTCCTCCACCATCTCTGGAGGGGGGAAGAAGTCTGCAAGGCGACGACACAAAATGGGAAAACTTTTATTTCAACAGGAAACCTTTAACATGGTGGAGATCAACGAAGGTGCTTTTTCTCATCATATGATTATAACTAGTCATACGGCTTTGCTCATAATGAATGCAAGAGTTAATAATTATGCTCCCTCTACTAATTTGAAATGGATATTTGCTTTAAGATTATTACCCAGATGTGAGTACAGAGGAACAGAGCACACTGTTCTCCAAGAGAACAGACAGTTCACTGGTTACTAAGTGGTTTAACACTGTTTTTTGCAATTCTTTCTACTTTCTACTTTCGAGAAAAGCCCAATTTCTAAGTGACTTTGAAAATTTAAAGAAGAATTAATGCCTCCAACCAGTTTTCATTATCACAAAGTTTGACAGTTGGTATAAATTCATAGAGCTCTTTACAAGTGGCGCAAAATACTTCACCAGTTAAAGGCTTTGTGCTGGTATATGCTGTAAGGCCATCATTCCAAACCAGTTTGGGTTGGGTCAGAATAGATCTGCTAGCAGTCTAGCAAAAATCAATAAGATAGCCTATTTTCTCATTTCAAATTGTTCCTGAAGCGTTCGTGCTATGCTGGATCATCAATTCTCTAACTTTTCTCCTCTTGGACCTGAATGGCGGCATCCTGGAGATATCCTATGTCATAGCCCGTTGTTCATCAATGTTTTATACACCTCAGTTCAACAATTGAAAAAATATATTTCCCCTTCCTACATAAAGACACGTTTTTATAATAGCATCCACAAGAACTCAAAACTACTTTCATCCCTGGGTATCGCTCTAACTTCACCAGTTGATGCGGTCCTGATGCAGTGGCAGATACAGCGGGCTGCATAACAATGAGAGAACTGCAGGTGTTACAACGTTAGGATGTTTTTACTCCGGTGGCACATTGGATAGAGGTGGAGCAGGGACCTCAAATACAGACGGTCTCGGTGCTTGACGCAGCCATGTAGCGATCAAACCTTTGCTGCATGTGCTTCTCCCTCACCCAATTTTAAATCAGATTTATTGGGGGGGGGAAAAGCCCAATAATACAACTATTAACGAGTGTCAAAATATATTTATTTGTGTTTTTATTCTGTGGGGAAACACAAAGCACAGAATAAGTAGAACAGGGTTCAGAAACCTGTTCTGTTTAAAGAGTCACTTTTACCCCAACTAATATCCCAAAATGAAATGTCGTTTTGCAGCAGGACAAATCCTCATTTACAAAATAATATAATAATTTTTTGTTGTGTGATGAGAATATGTTCTAGTTACTCACCAGAAATAATGTGTACATCATTTTAAAAATAAGAAAAACATCCTGCATCAAACATACTTATTTTGGATCATAGCAGTAGCTTTTTAATGGCAGACTCACACTCCTGATTTTTTTTTTTTTTTATATCACAGATGCCATAAAACGTTTTGCTAAATGTGGGAAATTACAGGCTTTACAGAAACTTTAAGAATATCTCACACTAATGTGTATTTTGCTTGGATTTCTACAGTGTTTAAAAGTACAGGGCTTCTTGTAAAGAAAATCCCAACACAGCTTATGTATGCTTTTTTTAACTATTCTGACTTGTTATGTCTCAGCTGTGCTAAAAAATGTCACATTACAACCTGAAGACAGTTTGGGTGATGAAGCATACACCAGAGGTTATAAACTCCAGTTTTGCAGCATCCTCCATTTTCCAAATGTAAACCTGTTCATAAATGGCACAATTAATGGCCCAGTAACCTGATTTCCACGCTCAGTTATAACCTTGCAATGAAACGATCATGTGATCCAGGTTTATTGAAGCAAGGGACTCTTGAGAATTGGAGAGAGAAACTCCTGGATTGGAAGACCTTCTCAATCCCACTGACATGCCTTCCAATGAGGAAGCAGAGACTGAGAGGTCACTTGTGGGCTCTCCAATCGCCGAGGTCACCGAGGTAGTCAAAAAGCTCCTCGGTGGCAGGGTCCCGGGAGTGGAAGAGATCCGCCCGGAGTCCCTCAGGGCTCTGGATGCTGTGGGGCTGTCTTGGTTGACACGCCTCTGCAGCATCGCATGGACATTGGGGGTGGTGCCCTTGGACTGGCAGACAGGGGTGGTGGATCCCCTCTTTAAGAAGGGGGACCGGAGGATGTGTTCCAACTATAGGGGGTTCACACTCCTCAGCCTTCCTGATAAAGTCTATTCAAGGGTACTAGATAGGAGGGTCCGCCAGATAGTCGGATAGTCGGAGCAGTACGGTTTTCTTCCTGACCGTGGAACAGTGGAACAGCTCTACATCCTCTTCAGGGTCCTGGAGGGGGCATGGGAGTTCGCCCAACCAGTCTACATGTGTTTTGTGGACTTGGAGAAGGCGTTCGACCATGTTCCTTGGGGAATTTTGTGGGGGATGATCCGGAAGTATGTAGTACCGGACTCTCTTGTTAGAGCTGTCCGGGTCCCTGTACGACCGGTGCCAGAGTTTGGTCTGCATTGCCGGCAGTAAGTCGAATCCGTTTCCAGTGAGAGTTGGACTGCGCCAAGGCTGCCCTTTGTCCCCGGTTCTGTTCATAACGTTTACGGACAGAATTTGTAGGCGCAGCCGAGGTGTTGAAGGGGTCCGGTTTGGTGGCCTCTGGGTTGCATCTCTGCTTTTTGCAGATGATGTGGTTCTGTTGGCTTAATCGGGCCAGGATCTCCAGCACTCACTGGAGCGATTCACAACCGAGTATGAAGTGGTCGGGATGTGAATTAGCACCTCTAAATTTGAGACAATGGTCCTCAGCCGGAAAAGGGTGGAGTCCCCTCTTCGGGTCAGGAATGAACTCCTGCGCCAGGTGGAGGAGTTTAAGTATCTCAGCGTCTTGTTCACGAGTGAGGGAAGAATGGGAGTCGGACAGGCGGATTGGTGAGGCGTCTGCAGTAATGTGGACGCTGCACCGGTCCGTCGTGGTGAAGAGTGAGCTGAGCAAAAAGGCAAAGCTCTTTACTGGTCGATCCCTCACCTATGGTCATGAGCTGTGGGTCATGACCGAAAAAACGAGATCACAGATACAAGCGGCGGAAATGAGTTTCCTCCGCAGGGTGGCCGGACTCTCCCTTAAAGAAGGGTGAGAAGCTTGGTCATCCGGGAGGTGCTCAAAGTAGAGCCGTTGCTCCTCCGCATCGAGAAAAGCTAGCTGAGGTGGTTCGGGCACCTGGGCAGGATGCCCCCTGGACGCCTCCCTGGTGAGGTATTCCGGGCATGTCCAACCGAGAGGAGTCCCAGGGGTACACCCAGGATGCGCTTGAGGGACTATGTGTCCCGGCTCTCCTGGGAGTGCCTCGGGATCCTCCCGGAGGAGCTGGTTGACGTGGCCGGGGAGAGGGAAGTCTGGGTTTCCCTGCTCCGTCTATTTCCCCCGCGACCCGACTCCGGATAAGCGGTAGAAGATGGATGGATGGATGGCACTCCTGGATTGGAGTGTTGAGCATTAAGCATAAGATAGTCTGGTAATCATTAAGCATTGAAGTGAAAAAAAATAAACAAACTAAACTGTGGTATCATGCAAGTAACCTATTTTATCAAAGTGCCAGAAATATTGTTAATTTTAACCACTTCACTCCTACAGAAGCACAAATATTTCCAAAGGAGAGGGTCATTAGTGGTGACCTACTTGATAAATGTGAGAGGACTTGATGCTTCATAAAATACACATCACTTCATTTATTTTGCATAAATGGGGATGTTTTGGCTTCAGGCCTTGAACTGCATTAGCAGATTTGTCATAAATTACCCACTTTTTTTCATATGGATACAAACAGCTGCAGGATATCTCAGGAGATATGTTGTGTTCTCAGATTTCAATTTAGATATATTTTTTGAATCTGGACAAGCCCAACGAAAAAAAGTAAAATACTCACTCTAGGCAAACTATGGGTATACCAAACCAGCTTTATTTATCATCAAGGGGTTGAAATTGTAATTTTAATCTTAATTCTACAATTGTCTTACATGTGTAATACTATTTCCCTTCACTTTCATTGAAGACTACTCATCCCTCTTTTTTATGTTTTACTGTGTTTGAGAATGATGTCAGTTTATTGAATGTGTGTTCCAGGTTTACTGAAGCTCAGCACGTAAATCTGGGCACTCTGGGGAAGAAACAGGTGGATGAGAAAGCTAAGAAAATTATCAGCCAATCAGAACACTGCAGAACCCCTCTCTCTGTGGAATTCCTTATTATGCCTCGAGGCCTACCACATAATGAGTTAACAATAAGATGTACTCACTATTCCGACTCTTAAATTCAATCTGCTCTGTTATTTGCAGAAATCTAAAATGATTCTCTGTTTATATATTATTTTTATCTTTTGTTTGAGTGAATGTTATGGATGTATGTTAGACTCGGAGGTAAAATTAGTAGTTTAGTAAGTTCTCTGTAACTTAATCATCACAGATTATCTCAATCATCACTAAAAATAAA
>JAVLVB010000756.1:111123-123321 GCA_032876305.1 Orestias chungarensis | reverse complement strand
TTTGCGTTAGCTGCTTAGGTAAACGAGTGCATGCGCAGTCTACGTTAGCTTTGCGTTAGCTGCTTAGGTAAACGAGTGCATGCGCAGTCTACGTTAGCTTTGCGTTAGCTGCTTAGGTAAACGAGTGCATGCGCAGTCTACGTTAGCTTTGCGTTAGCTGCTTAGGTAAACGAGTGCATGCGCAGTCTACGTTAGCTTTACGTTAGCTGCTTAGGTAAACGAGTGCATGCGCAGTGTACGTTAGCTTTGCGTTAGCTGCTTAGGTAAACGAGTGCATGCGCAGTCTACGTTAGCTTTGCGTTAGCTGCTTAGGTAAACGAGTGCATGCGCAGTCTACGTTAGCTTTGCGTTAGCTGCTTAGGTAAACGAGTGCATGCGCAGTCTACATTAGCTTTGCGTTAGCTGCTTAGGTAAACGAGTGTGTCATGTAGCGAGTCTCTCTTAGGAAAGACGGAGCAAGAAGGGGGACTGGGTTGATGATTGACATGTCAAGACACTGCATGTTGCAACAACAAAATTAATTTTCTATTTTCTTCCAAAAAAATTTTACAAATTATTTGAGATTTATTAAAATTTCTTTTGTGGTTTTACCAAGAAAATCGAAAATCGAGTTTTCAGAGAAATTTTTTTTGGGGGGATTTTATTTTTACCCAAAATCACCCAGCCCTACAAGAGACCAATGGTCACTCTGGAGGAGCAGTAGATGCTCACATCTTAGGTGGAAGGATCTGTTTGCCATGTGCTCCAGAAATCTAGCCTTTGCATTGAGAATTTAAAAAAAAGTCTATACGCATTGTTAAAAGAATGCTACAAGTGATAATTTTGCAGTTTGTGAAAGAAATGTCTCCAGTCAGAGGAACAAACAATTTTAGTCTGCACCTGCTACAGATATCCATTCCTCCAGTGCATGCAGACATAACGTTGTTGGGTTTGCATGCCTGCCAGTTTTACACCTGCCTTCAGATGTGCTAAATATAGATGTAAAAACAACACCCCCTAAAATGTTTCAGGCTTAATAAACTACATAGCGGGTGTTAAGTCATTACATCTGCATATCATTCTTCCATAAATTTGCACAGTATGTTATATGTCCTGCATATTCATGAAGGCAGACAAGCTGCAGGGCTTTTGCCTGCTATCCTTCTAATTTTGCTAAAACAATCTGGTTTTATACATGTGAACCTTTTAAAATCAGGACATACATGGATATTTCTTGTTGTGCAAATCTTTAACACGTTTACTATTCAAAAATTCAAACAGCTGCTTTGTTTCACATTTTACACAATAGCAGGTTCTTAGAATCTCAGCATCATCTCTAAAACCTGCAATAAAATAAATTGTCCAAAAATTGACCTTTGGCATATATAAAAAATCTACCTGTTACTTCTCGAGTAGATTCAAGGCAGATACGTGTGTTGAAAACGCTTTGAGTGAGAAAGAGAAACCAGGAGAAACCAAGCAGAAAGCTTTGACCTGTGTGTTTGTCCTCCTTGGTTGTCGCAGAGAGTGATGCAGCGTGGATAGTTATCTCCATTTTCAGCATGTCACTTATCTTTGGATGATAATCTGTGACAGCTTCATTTGTAAGTAGATAGAGCAATATTATTGCCCATCGCCTCAAAGTTGAAATAACCAAATTAAACCAACAACAACTACAGGATTTAAGGTGGCTTTTAAAACCGACACTCTCATATTATTAAATAATAAAAACTAAAAAACTAAATAATTTAAAATATTCCAATTATGCCTTAATTTCTACTTTAAATCTATGTAATACAAATGCTAAATAACAATTTGCTGAAAGTTCCCTAGACCGGGAATGGGATGGTTTATCTTGAAGTCCATAGAGTGTTGTGTTTGTTGCATATGGTACCAATAAGCTATTTAAACTGTCAAAATAATGCAAATCCCGGTTGAGAACAGAGCAAAAACTGTTGAAAACATTCATGAGATTGTCATGCAGCAACGGATCGATTTCTCTGCAGCAATAACAATGTTCCACATCAACATGTCACGGATGAAACCATTCATTTTTGGCAAGCTCTGCTAATCCACCTCATTTGCTTTTGCAGCTCCACTTTGAATGTTTGTCTGGAAAAGTCTTTATCAAGAATCAAGAATCAGTTTATTTATATAGCGCCAATTTACAACAGGTGTCGTCTCAAGGCACTTCACAAAAAATCAATTAAAATCAAAGATACATTCTAACAAATCAATTTGAAAAAGTTTCCAATCTAAGGAACTTAGATTGGAAACGGCATGTTTAAGTCTACCTAGATCACCATCATTCTGGTTCTGGATGGGAGCAGTGTGAGCAGAACTGAGGCCACTATGCTTACCGACGCTCCTTTTAGGACCAAATCATTTAAAAATGTGCATTAATTAAAAAAAGTAAACGGTATATTCATGTGCATTAAAGTTAAAACAGCTTACACTGATTTATGTTACATAAATTAAACATTAATCCTTGATTTGTGACCTTATTCACCCAGCTACAAAAGTCATACTAAATTTGGATTCCCTTTCCATTGAGAAACTGGTAGGTATACTCACCTAGAGTGTTCACAGTGACGACCTCGCTGAAGGGACCTGTGCCAAGTTTATTTTGGGCCAGGACACTAAACTGGTATGTTGTCTCTGGCTCCAAGCCCGGCACCACCATCCAGTCCTGGCCTCCAGGTACTGGTATGGAAACCCAGTCGTGTGGACCTAAACGTTCCCTCTTCAGCCTGAACAAAAGGGACATGTGAATGAACAAAACAGGAAAGCATGATAAAAGAAGAGAATACTAAAACGATTGAAACTGTCCATTTATTCCTGTCATTAAAACCTATAAATACCTTTAGAAACTGAGTATGACTGCATCTTTTGGGTAATTGATGGAAAGTGGATTTGAAATATTGGTCAGTTTCACTTCTACAGCTCTACAAATCAGAAGATCCATTTCTACTTAAATGATAACTCTAATATAGCTGCTATTCATAAATGGTAAATAATAATAGTTTAATGGATATAGAACATTGTATTTTGGGTGTGTTGTTAGAAATCCAAAATCCATGTTCCAAGTAATGTGGAACGTCTGACTCCTTTATCTCATATAACTTAAACAGTTAGCTCTATGATATAAACAACATGACCCCTGCTTATTACCAAAAAGTTTATTTAACAACAGTTGCCTAAGCAAATAAGTCAGTAAGTTATTATGGACGATTATTTCTTCTAGAAACATGTTAATCACTACAACCTTTCAGTGAAGAATAAATATTTAGATGGAATTTTTGTTTTTGATATGGCAACATGGTTTATTCTAACCCCACAACATGGTATACAAATTATAGTGTTAGCATCATGCTGTGTTTAGCTTTGCACTTTGCCGTTCTGCCATGCCATACACTCACACCGAATAGTCTTCACCACCAACTGAAGCAAACAGCTACACACATGCAATAGCTTTATTGTAATGAAATACAGGGCTCTATATACTAACTGGACCAAAGCAGGTAAATAAATACAAACTGTTTTTAAAAGGTTACGTTTTCCTGTGAATAATTACATTCCCACAGAGTTTTTAATACAGTCATACTCAAGTTTTTATACGTCTTGACCTTTTCCATTTCCACAAACAAAATTTTACAAATGAAAATCTGAAGAAGGCCGGCATGCCTTTACTAATGAATAAGAGTTCTGGTGAAGTATGGCACAACCATAAAACCATCAAAATACGGCTAGTCACCCACACAGTCATGGGGGACAATGAGAGCATTGATCTGAAGAGCAGCCAAGAAGCCGATGGTAACTCTGAACCACAGCAGGTTGGAGAATCTAGAGGCAGAAGAAATTGTGGTACAAAAACATGGCCCATATTGTGAAAGTTAGTTTTAAAATAAAAAGCCATAAGAAAAAAACCTACTGGTATTGCATATAAACAACTGTTTATTTGCAGACACCTGAGCTCAAAAAAGTGGCACCCGTGCAACTGAGATCCAGGAGATTTGACTTAAGCATTGGCATTAAAAACATCCTTCTGCACAAATTAATTATGGGTTTATAAAATCCACTGCCAAGATAAAAAGACAATACATAGATGGTTACATACAATTTGTGGGCTTTTGGACATGCTTCAAACGCTACAAACCTACAAAGCTAAAACAACACTTTGAAAAAAACACAAAGAATATGAGGGAAAAAATAAATGTGATTCTTCATCATAACCCATATGATGAAGAAGAAAACAAGTTTTTTTAACCCAGGAAAATTGCAAAAGCCACTAAGTTTTCAACTAAAGCATCTCCCTTTATCGCCAAAGCAGGAAAGCCACCTTCAATATGTGAGACTTGAATCAGACCAACTGCAAATTTGTTGGCCAACAAAATGCCTGGCATGAAAGCTACTAGGAATGAAACTTGTTTCTCCAATGATATATTGGATAATGCATACAACCTAAGCTGGTGAGTAGTTTACACCAAAGCCAGTTCTGTCACTATGGCTGGATGAATGCTTCGGTGTCTAAGACAATTAAACAGCCATCGGACATATGTGTTTTCATCACTTTGTGATGTCTTCACACAGGGGTATGTTGGTTATAGTGTGGAATATTTCTCAAACTTTTTGATGAGGTAAAACTTTTCCTGGACCATACTGAAGAACATTAGGACAAGGTTTGGGACTTCAAGTAGCTTCCAGTGTTTGGCTTATGAAATGACGAGGTGGAACCGTGGGTCGGTCGTCTTGATTAAAGAGAATTTGACAGTTGTTGAACACTCAAAAGATTTCCTCCTTGCTACTGATAAGGACGTGGGTAAGTAATACTTCCAGGGCCTCTACACACAGCTGGGAACAAGGTTTGCCGATAAACTGTACGTTGCACAAGTCAGTTCTAAGTTTTCAGAAAAACTTCACATTGGACACTGAAAACTTCACATTCAACCTGAGCATCCAGAGTTGGCTGACTATGTAATGACATTCTTGATGCCATTTCCTTCAAAATACAGTTGTAAAGTTTAATTTTCTACACTCCCTAGCGTGAAAACAAAGCAGTGCAACTGTATCACTGTGGAGCATGACACAAGACTGAAACTCTCCAGTTTGGAGTCAGACATTTATTCACTCATATTTAAAAACAGCACCATCTTTCTTATTTGAATTAAAAAACGAAGACAATAAGCAATATGTTTATTTGAGGTTGTGTATACTGAAGTTATGACTTTGTGTTACCGCATGGGCAATTTCAAACAAGGTGGTCCAGAAGTGCTTGTTGAATAGGTTAAGTGGTCCTCAGCCAAAAAAAGCTTGAGAAATGTTGCTTTGTATACACCACCAAGGGTCGGATAGATGAAGAGATTAATGAGAGGTAAAAACAAAGAAGTCTTGGATGAAAGCCTGTTTAAGGTGACGATCATTTATCTGAAACATACAACCACAGATGCAGAACAGATTCATGTAATAGAATGGCAAAGTCAAAGTCCAGAACTAAATAATGCATGTTCAAATCTTAGACATTTCCCACAACACAACAATCTCCTGGAGCTGTACTTACAGCTAAAGGTAGGATAAAGTTTCACGCAAGCAGACTTTTCCATAGTGTGCCTTTTATACACTAATGCCCTATTTTGTGTTGGTGTGATGCATTAATTCAAAACAAAACATATTTAAAATACGTATAAATAGTTTTTTAGTCCATTGATTTTACGAATCAATCCCATTGAACAAAACGGTGGCATACTTAATGACAATTATAGAAGAAAATATATCACAAGTCTAATGACTGTAGTTTAAATCACCTGTGTCTAGACGTACCATTCACTGGTAAACCTCTATGTCTTGCAAAGACTAAACAACACTCCACACAAATAAAATAAAAGGTTGTTTAAACATATAATGCAGAGGATGGATAAAAAACTAGTTGAGGCAACTGAAAATTGCTTGAAGTTCAAATATATCTATCACAAAGAAACAAACGGAATAAGGCATGTTTAAGTCTACCTAGATCAGGGCAACCCTAACAAGCTGAGTGACTTTGCAGAAGGACACTAGTGAGAGATTCCACTAGGTCACCATGACTACACTGAAGGAGTTACAGGCTTCAGCAGCTAAGATGATAGAGACTTTGCATACAACCACTGTTGTTTGGGAACACATCTGACAAAGCTTTCCACGGTTGAAGAAAAGCTCATATAAACATTATACAAGAGTTTGCCAAAATGCGGTTGGGAGACTCCATGGTCAAGTAGAAGAAAGTTATTTAGTTTGATGAGACCATAGGGATCTTTTTGGCCATCTGACAAAATGCTATGTTTTGTGGACATCAAACTCTGAGTATCATCACAAAGACATCATCCCGACTGTAAAGCATGTTGGTGGCAGTATCATACTGTGGGGATACTTCTCAGCAGCAGAACATGGAAGATTTGTGAAGACAGAATGCAAAATCAATTTTAAAAAATCATCAAGCTAAATCAACAGAAAAACGGTTTGAAGATAATATAGTGTACTGTATTTTTTGGAGTGTCCCAGTCAAAGACCTCAATCTAATAGAGACTTTGTGGTAGGACTAGAGGAGGTCAGGTTATACTCGATCCCCACTAACATGGCAACTTGAGAGATTTAGCCATACAAACTTAAAGGTGCATTTAAAAAATTACTGTCACATACATGTTATACAAGAACAACTTGCAGCAAAATTCAGAACAACACTTGAGAAAGTCACAGTATATATTTTATTTAGCAGTGTAAAAGATACAGCTCTGTAGGAATTCATCAACAGCAAAAAAAATAAATCACTGCCAATTTTGACAGGCACTTCTAAATGGCAGCAGGACTACAGGGGCATAGGCCGTCTGAGTCCTGATCACACAAGCTGGCTGTCAGTATGAATATATTTAATTAAAGCGGCTGTCTGCTTGTTTTCCTATTCGTTCTGTTCTCTGCTTACTTCACTTCATTAATAAAACATATTGGGTTGCGGTGATCAGAATAAAATTAGGATTCCACTTTTTTGTTTTTTTATAACACATCTAAATCAGAAATGATAGCCTCTATCACCTCATACTCAATAACTTTCCTTTTATACCTTCCAAAACTCATTATCTTGCACTGTAATATCTTAATACTGTTTTTTTTTAGAAAATAACTTATATTTATAGAAATACACAATGCGCTACAGTGTTGATAGTCTACATGATTAGACTTAGCCTTTTCGCTCTTCACTTTGTCGTATAGTTTATTTAAAGTACATTCAGATTTCAGACAAACTTGTAAGGCTAAAATTAGCAACAATCAGTGTCATGACAACAGCAAATAGCTAATTACTTGATACTGACTACTGTATATTGTCTTTTCTCTTTCAGAAAAGCTTTTGATTACTATATTTCGATTTTTTAGGCCAGCCAAGGTCACGTACAAAAGGAGATTATGCAAAGAGCATGATGTCAATATGTGAAGTAAATGCAAATGTAAAGCTGTGTTCCATTAAAAATAAATACATATTAGCTCATAATATACTTGCTCCCAAGACTGTATTCTTTTGAATAGATTCATGTCATACCACACAATGCATTTATGAATTTAGTGTTAAACAGTCAAGCAGAGCAATGCAGCGGCAGCAGCAGGACAGAGTTGGGTCATGTTCAGTTTGGTTGCAATAATCTTTTTTGTCTTTAAAAACTCACTGAATCTGGATTTCCATTGACGATTTTACAACTGCTCTGAACGTAACCCTAGAAAAGACATATCCAGCAATAAAACAAAGACGTAATAAAAGAAGTAAAAGCAGGAAGCAAAGCAAGCTTGGATGACTCACACATGGCCATACCAGACTGAGAATGTCTGCTGGAAGCCTCCATCATAGCTGGCCTCCCAGGACACATTGGCCTGGGTGGAGGAGGTTGCGACTCGGATGCTGGTGGGGGCATGCGGGCTTGTGCCTACGAAAAAGGAGAGTAGTTTTATGATGGCATATTAGTGAGGGCCACAGGGTACTAAGATTCCAACCAACCCAATGTACAAAAAACAAAGTTATTGCGTGTCTATAGTTTTACATGAAAAATAAGTGCAGGTATGTTTTAAATTGAGGCCAAGAATGAAGGGGTTAGAGTCAACGACTTGATACGGCAACTGTTGATTCATCATTTTACAATTTTCAACTAAACCATGAACTGCTACATTTGATCCTAACCATATTATGGTATCTGAATTGTAAGGTACTTTGGATGAAAGCATTTGCCTAATGCATAAACATAAATATAGACATCCAAAACCATACAGGTCTCAGTTCGAATGTTAAGTAGTTAAGTTTTAACAAATGTCTGAGTATGATTTGCTTAATAGGGTTGAAGGATCAGACTTCATCTAAAAATATATTGTAAAAGAAGCAGGCAGCAGAAGGTACATCTGACGGAGTCACAACATCTATCGAAAAATTATGTCTGCATAGACAAAGTTGAGACAAAGCGATGAGAGACGATATTCGGTCATAATAACAGACAGTCGTTAGAAGGAATGTGAACACAAATAACTGTTAAGCTGGTTGCTTGTTTTGCAATGTGGCCTTGTTTGAAATACGACTTCAAGTGGGAGATAAACTACTGCAAATTATTCCTTCTAGCAGTGGTTCTACAAATACTTAGAGTTTATGTGACTTTATTGCACATGACTTCTAAAAACAAGACAGAAAAAGGTGAAGTATTACGTTTTTGGATGCATGAAATGTGTAAACGTACCTATGACTTGGACATGCGTGCTGGCAGTGATGCTTGTGGCAACGTTGGTGGCGACACACTCCCACTCCCCATGGTCATCCTTTGTGAGCGACTTCAGCTGTAAGCTGCCCCGAGGGAGAACATTGTGCTTGCTTTTACTGGGCTTCCCTACCTACAGTCCATCACGGCCAAGAAAGGAAGCAGAGAGAATGACCAAGAGGCGGATATGATATAAAATCCTGAACACTAAAGAATAAGGGACAAAGTCATCAAGACGTTTCTGCTGTTTCAATCTGAGGAGAGATAACCAACAGCAAACACTGAATGTGACACAGCATAAGGTCCATATGAATAAGGACTCTAACACAGGTTGGTAAACTGGAACCACAGCAGGTTGTGAGGGTGGTACCTTCCTCCATGTGATATTCGGAAAGGGATCTCCCTCTGCCTCACATGGGATGACAAGTTCCCGTCCAGCCTCCTGCCTGTACTCCCCTCCAGGAACCACAGAGAATTTTGGAGGTTCCTGACCACGGCAAAATAGCCGGTGTGTAAGTAAAACACTGACTTTTCATCAGATATTGTGCAAATGTAGTGTGTTTACCTTTAGGACCAGGGGAGCAGGAGGAGACCATCCCATGGAACCCAGGGCATTGTAAGGCATGCAGGTATAAGTGCCAAGAGAATCCTCTGTCACCTCTGCAACACGGATGCTCCCATCATCCATCTGGCTCCAACCAGGGTACTGTCAAAGTAAAATCCATTGACAGTAAATACAGTAAAGGGTAAAAATACAGAAATAGATTTCCTAAAGGGCGAAATGAAACAAAAGTGTCCAAAGCAGAACTGTGTCACCTTGTCTATCCGTAGAGGGAGACCATCTTTTTTCCACTTAACCAGCATTAGAGGGGGGTTGGCATCTACTGGACAGCGGATGAAGCCTGGCAGACCGATGGCCACAAAAATGACAGATGGCATGTTTACCACACGCGCAGGATCTGGTAATTACAGAAAGCGAAGAGGCAACAAATAAAATCACATGTTGTAGTCGGGGGGGACAAATTGTCTGGTTATTGCAACAGATGTGTAAGTAGGCATGGGAAATCTCTTAGTTTTAGACAGCAGGCTCATGGAAAATGACAAATTCATTCATGTTTTATGAAGCACAGCTGGGCTCAGAACAGCATCTGTTGTTAAAGTAGTACTGTGAGACGGTTTGGCACAAACCACTCTACACATCAGCTGCGATCCAAACACATGAGTTTAAAAACGTACAGTTCCTAGTCAATTATTAAGAGCAGCTAGCATCTTAACGCATATTTGAATGTTTGCATGCCTGCAGAAAAAAAGTTTATACTAAAGTTTTTGTGAGAGATTTGAGATTCGAATTTTTTTAGCACCAAAAACTGCCAAGGCTACAAAGGATGCGTTGGCCTACAGAAGTAATAAGCAATAAGGGTTAGGGTTTCCCAAGCTTTAAACATCATATAAAACACTCTTCGATCCAGTCAGACCATCCCCGCAGACCATCCCCGCAGACCATCCCCACTTTCAGATATTATGCTGGCAGCATCCTTCACTGGAGAGGTTTCTCTTCTGCCTGGACAGGAAGCCTAATCAGAGTTGGAGCCAAGTCAAAGTCTAGACCTAAAACCAATCAATAATGTGTTGCAAGAACTGAAAACCATTGTTCATAAATGTTCTCTGTCTTGCAAAGAAGAATGGGCAAATATCCCAATATTTCCAACACCACAATTTTCATTTATTTACTGTTTTTTATCATATATAATGATCTCTCCAATTCAAAACAGTCAACCACTTGTTGTTTGCTTTTTACATAACATTTTAATGAAATATATTGATATTTGTGGTTGTAATCTGACAAAATATGAATACTTTTGCAAGCTGCTGCATATAGTTCCTTTAGTCCATGAATCCAGAACTGGCCTCTGAGAGACAATGGCTGGACTGTAAAGGTTGCAGAGCACTGCTCTTGTCAATCATGAGTCTAGTCCAAAGAAGGAGGAGACCAGGAGCATCCTGACCAGAAGCCCTCAACTGACTCCATTCAGTACAGAGTAAATATGTATTTTGCTAAAAATCTTTCACAGTAAGCTTTAAAGGTAATGTGAATAAACTATGCAGAGGTGTGCCTTTGGTATTTGAATCAGTCATGAAACCACTTCATATAGGAAGATGAGGAGAAAAGAGGGCATTATTCAGGAAATAAAGAGCGACCATTTTTTGATAACTTTTGAGTTCTTTTTCACCGAGTACTTAAAATCTGAAAGAAAATGTCTTTATAGTAGTTGTCTATCGGAAAACGCTGTTACAGCCTTCAAAGAATCCATTCCACCTCTAATTTCTTCAGTATTTCAGAAAAACCCAGTGGAGGGCAACAAATTAATTTTATGCACCACACAGATTGATGCTGTTGTTCATAGTATTACGTCCTCATTGCGTACAACATTAGACAATGTAGCCCCCATTAAAAGGAAAGTGATTACTCATGGGAGGTTGGCCCCCTGGTTTAATTCAGAACTTCGTATCTTGAAGGGAAAACACAGGAAATTGGAGAAGAAATGGCGGTTTTCGGTTTTAGAGGAGTCCTATTTATTATGGAAAAACAGCGTGCTTCTGTATAAAAGGACACTGCGCAAAGCTAGATCTGCATATTTTACTTTACTAATAGAGGAGAATAAGAACAATCCTAGGTTTCTTTTTAATACAGTTGCTAAACTTACGAGAAATGAAAACTCTGTTATATCACCCATTCCTTCAACTCTTAGCAGTAATGTATTAAAACTAAAATTGATTGCCTCCTACCAAACATAACTACTACCTCAGTAAGCAATGAGGTACTGAATGTGGCTCTGGAGCCTGATCTCTGTTTGAAGTGTTTTGTTCCAGTTGAGCCTTCTGAGCTTTCAAAAATATTTCCTTCATCTAAGCCTTCAACTTGTATGTTGGATGCAATCCCGACAAAAATTTTTAAATAAGTATTTCCTGTTATTATTACCCCCATTCTGGAAATGATTAATTTGTCATTAGTGAATGGTTATGTACCAGAGGCTCTTAAGGTAGCTGTAATAAAACCCCTACTTAAGAATCCTTCTCTTGATCAAGAAAACTTAATAAATTACAGACCCATATCTAATCTTCCTTTTTTTATCTAAAATCCTTGAAAAAATTGTTGCTAATCAACTGAGAGAGCATTTGATGAATAATGACCTATTTGAAGAATTTCAGTCAGGTTTCAGAGCTCATCATAGCACTGAGAAAGCTCTCCTTAAAGTTACTAACGATATTCTCATGGCCTCAGACAATGGGCTCGTGTCTATTCTAGTTTTGTTAGATCTCAGTGCTGCTTTTGACACAGTCAATCACAATATCCTCATTGAGAGGCTCGAACACACTGTGGGGATCAAGGGAACAGCACTAGGCTGGTTTAAATCGTATTTGTCTGATAGATCCCAGTTTGTTCATTTAAATGACAAATCTT
>JAVLVB010000756.1:92975-111023 GCA_032876305.1 Orestias chungarensis | reverse complement strand
CCCCAATTTTAGCTTCCCTTCATTGGCTCCCTGTCAAACTTAGAATAGATTTTAAGATTCTTCTTTTGACATATAAAGCCCTCACTAATAAAGCTCCATCGTATATCAGAGATCTGATTACTCCTTATGTCCCTAACAGAGCACTTCGCTCTCAGACTGCAGGTTTACTGGTGGTTCCTAGAATCTCTAAAAGAACAATCAACAGATCTTTCAGTTATCAGGCTCCTCTCCTGTGGAACCAGCTTCCTGCTTTTGTCCGTGAGGCAGACACCCTGTCTAGTTTCAAATCTAGGCTTAAAACCTTCCTGTTTGATAAAGTTTATAGTTAGGAAGAGGTAGAGAAGACAGCCTAATCAGGTTGGGGGAGGAACTCAGTCTTGACAGACGGTTCTCCTTTGCTCTACCTTCTTCATGTCTCACTTTATAGGGTTAAGTTATTTAAGTTTTTCTATAGTTATGCTGCTATAGGCTTAGACTGCTGGAGGACAATCTGACCACTTCTCTCTCTGCTACTTTCTTCCTTTGTCCAATCTACTTAGTTACCGTTATTTCAACCTTGTTTACCTTTTGTTTTCTCTTAGTGTTCTTCTCTCCATAGTAACCACACCTGGGCCGGCGTTCTGTTAGCTGAGACAGCTTCTTGGATGAGAACATGGGCTTAGATGCTTCCAGTGACGTTCTACAACTGCTGCTATAAACTCTTTTATTTCAGTATCCTGTGCTTCTAATTTAGCTTTCTGTCTTTTCAAACCCCCAGTCGGTTGTGGCAGATGCCTGCTTGTACTGAGCTTGGTTCTGCAGGAGGTTTCTTCCTGTTACAGGGGAGTTTTTCCTCTCCACTGTTGCTACATGCATGCTCAGCATGAGGGATTGCTGTAAAGTCAACGACAACACAAGCCATTGTTTCTGCCTGCTGATTCCAGAGGAGTGAATGCTGCAAGTCAATGACTCGATGCAATCTGCTGGGGTTCCTTAGATTGGAAACTTTTTCAAATTGATTTGTTAGAATGTATCTTTGATTTTAAGTGATTTTTTGTGAAGTGCCTTGAGACGACACCTGTTGTAAATTGGCGCTATATAAATAAACTGATTCTTGATTCTTGACAAAAAAGAAGAAAAAGTCTGTGTTGATCCAGAAGTTAAAGGACAGGCAGAACCATGTGGTCCCTCATTAAGGTCAGAGAGGAGAGCTTCCCATTTTGCACTGGGTGATGAGCATGAAAGATGAGGTGACTGAAAGGAGGAGGAGCTATGAGCAGAGCAATAGAGGGAGAATGTGGCTGAGTGTGGGAAACAGGACAGATGAGAGACAGAAGTGACTAAATGACGTAAGGCAGAGTGCAGCTGCTGGAGTAGAGCTGAGGATGGGATGCTGTCACTGAAGCAAGAAAAAAGGGGAAATGAGAAAGAAGAAATGATCAGCTGATAAATGATGGAGTTAGTTAAATGGCTTGGAAAACTAACGGCCTACAGCATGTCTGTGCTGAAGTCCAGACTGTTCCTGCGGTCTGTGTGAGCCCAGAGGAGGATCACCACCGGCACCACAGACGAGAATATCAGCCAGGTTTCTAAATATAGCTCTCAGAGCCCTTATAGCTCACGACACGTTTAGTTCCCACTGATGCTGTGGGCAAGTTATTCCCTACCTAAGCCCTTCAAGGACAATGATATGAAGAAAAAGAAGACAGGAGGAGACAGGAGGAGAGGAGAGAACCATGATGGCTGACAGAAATGGAGCGAAGGAAAAAAGAAGAACATCAGATGAAATAATAGCACAAAAAGGAGAGAGCCCCCTGCAGTCTGATGAGAAAAGTCACCAGTTTTACACCAATGATGTAATCCCTTATTTTCTCACTGCCTCCTCCCTTCCATGACTGGCGTTGCCTACCTCTGATCACACGCAGACCACATTCATACAGCCATCCATGGAGTCAGGGCCCAGAAGAAATGACAAACGTCAGCAGCTTTTCAACGAGCTTTCACTTTCCTCCTGCCTCTGGCTGTCAGCTCTAAACACCAGACACACGCTTTCTAAAGGCACAATCCACACAGACGGGAGCAGGAATGACTGTCGAACCGGTGGAGGGTTCCGGCTCTGAAATGAGGGGGCGGCAACCCAGGATGAACCAGGGGGAGGGATAGTATGTGTTAGTGACTGTATAAATATTTAAAGTACTAATAAGGACTACAGAAAGCAAGGCGAGTTTTTTTGTAGAGCACATCTTTTGTACAGTCGATTGGTAAATGCTTTACCCAAAAATTAAAAACAGGTGTAAATAGAAAAATATATAAATAAATAGGTTTTCAATCGTTAATTAAACCAATTGAGGGTTTCAGCAGCCTGGTTGCATTTTAGGAGTTTGTTCCACAGAAGGAGGAGATCAGAGATGCATTTTGGCCACTGATCATTCGGATAATTAGGTAGACTTTAAAATCTATTCTGTGACAGACAGAATAGAGTTATATAGTCCGTTCTGTTGGTTCTACTGAGATCTCAGGCAACGCGGTTCTGAACTTGTGAGACTCATACAAACTGTGTTACAGCACTTCAGTCTAATAAAACAAGAATCGAGATGGACTTTTTCCTGCTGAGAAATCAGTCACTTAATCCTTGATGTGTTTTTCAGGCAAAAATAGTCTCATCTTACTATTCTAATGTCTAAGGTTTCTAAACCTAGAGGAAAGATTTTTATATAGAGTATTTTTTTTCCGTATTATTGATTAATTTGCCATTAACAACGTAGTTAGGCAGTGGAGAAGGGAGATATACACACATCAATGATTGTGTGTATTTCATGTCTGATTCTTTCAAAACCTCAGCTCAGGATAAATGCAAAATCAAAATGCTGTAGGAAAGGGAAAAATTAAAAATGTTCCTAAATTTGATTACTGCAGTAGAAAGCAGGACAAGTTTGAATTAATTTTGAGGTTGTTGTAAATCCAAGAATACACTTCACTATAGTGGCAGGAAGTGGTTGACATGCCTTATCGGCCGATACCGATACCGGCCGATACCGATACAGGCCTATCAGATTATCTATTAAAGTTTAAAGTTATTTAGCTTACTTACTTTGTTATCAGACTCATGCTGAAAAGAGTTTTACTCTTGATAACAACTAGCCACCTGAAATAGGTGAGTTAGAATATTACATAATAGATGGTCATGAGAAACTGATCTGTTTATTCAGGGATAAATAAACACAAAATAGAAAAAATAATAATTAACGAACAGAAATGGCATCAGTAAACCAAGGCTTAAAAAGCTATATGTGCAAAAAATATTGGAAACTGTTTTTAAAAGCAAAACATACATACAACCTGAGTAGAAAATAGTCTATTAGTCAGCATCAGTACTCTGCTCCTGAACAAGTGTAAACCAAGGCTTTAAAAAATCAGTGCAAATAATATTTTAAACTCTATTTAAAGGTAAAAATGCCTTTTACTCCCCGATCTCCTTCACACTTTTCTGCTCCATCTCCATCTCCACATTCCCTTCAATGTCAACTCTTTGCCCTGACAGCAGTCCAAGCATGATGGGGAGATTTTATTTCACAAAGACGACCATTTCTACATGCTCAGGTGTCGGCCTGCTCCTGTGTTCATCAATGATGAGTGAGACTGCGCTAAAAAGCCTCTCTTCTTTTTCATCCTTTAAGGTAAAATAATCCCACACAACTGACATTTTTACCAATAACGTTCAATTTACCTGGTTGTCTTAGCCCTTTAGGCGCCGGAGTTTTTTCAAGAAAATATACAATTTTGATATCAAGGTGCCAAAAGGCTATAACTTTGAAGAGGTTTGAGATAAATGTATACTGTCAATGAGAAATATCTTCAATATGAACTTAAATTTTAGATAGACGTAGATTTGTCATGTAATTAAATTATTGTGACATCAACAGGGGGCGGCCAAATTAGAAAATGTCAATTCATCATTCAGAAAGAGAAATGAAATCAATGGGCTCAGAATTTGTCAGATCATCTCCACAATAACCAACAGGCTCATCAAAATTTAGGATCCACTCTTCCTCTTCCCTCAAGAACTGCCAGCCATCATCATCATCACCGCCGTGATTGAACGCGGCAGTGACCGCCGCTGTTAGCGGAGGGTTTTTTTTTTTCCGCGGCTTCTCCTGTGTCTGCCACGAAAACAGCAGTTGTTTTCATCCCCTCTATATTCACCCCTATTTGCGGTGTTATGAGCCCCTCTGCCACCCCGACCACGTCCCCTGCTTGGCATTTGACTCGATGCAATCTGCTGGGGTTCCTTAGATTGGAAACTTTTTCAAATTGATTTGTTAGAATGTATCCTTGATTTTAATTGATTTTTTGTAAAGTGCCTTGAGACGACACCTGTTGTAAATTGGCGCTATATAAATAAACTGATTCTTGATTCTTGATTCTTGATTTGCAGGACGGGGATGCATCACGCATCGCGAGTAAAAGGAAAAACACTCTTTCGCTCTGCTCTCGTTACGTGCCACTGCTTCGCCGCCGCGACTCTCTGCGCGAAGGGTGTTTTACAAACTATCTTTACTCAAAAACTTTGAATTGAACCACGTCTACAAATGCTGCCCAGATTACAGGCACATATGTCCCCTAACCCCCTGGTGAAAAGTAGTACCAAGATTTGACATCACATTTATAGATATAGCCTGTTTTATTCTGCAATGGTGTGTGCTGAAGGTGTGCTGGAAAATGCGGACCGGATATTAGGAAAAACCGCAAAAACTGGAATGGATTATCTAAATCTGTGCGCCGGACAACACGGATCGGCTTTAAAAAAAACTGGATCGGGAGTTTGGATCGGAATTTTCCTGTGCTGGTCGATCCGAATCTAATACGCATTTTTTGTAAATATCGGCGGCCGATCCAAACCAAATATCAGATCGGGACAAGCCTAGTCCTGACACACAGCTGCATGCGCCCGATCTGCTTCAAGAAGCCAAATAAACCTGGAGAAAATGAAGGGTAGATGACAATGTCGTTTTTACAAGCAGGTAAAGCAGTGAAACTTCATTTCTAGTCAGTCAAACATAAATTTATCTGACTCTATCATAGACCACTATAAATGATCTTATGTTTTTGGGAGAGTTGTTACTTTTTATAAATGACAGTGTTTTTGAAAGACAGTGATTGGTTTTTATTTCAGAGTTGTAATAGGTGAAATTCCTCTCCCAACAACAACCACACATAATTAACTACAGGCCAGAACCATTAATAAACCCTCTCTTATGTTTTGGACAAAGATGTACAGATCAAACACATTCTATGAGACTATCCTTGGAGATAGGAAGTGTGCTTTTGGCATCTTAAGACAGAATCTCAAGACTTAAAAACATTGGCAGCTGTTACTGCTCAAACGGGACACACTAACTTTGTGTAACATAACCACCTGTAACGCTTATGGGGCTTATTTGATCAAATATATTTAAGTTTAAAGTAAACAAGTAACCTTGATATTTGTAAAACATTCATATTTACATAAAAAGGAAAAAGGAGTTAAATGCACACAGCCAACTTACATTGCACTGCTAGGTAGGCAGAGGCAGATGGTGGTGTGCCTAGGCTGTTGCTGGGGGAACACGTGTATTTCCCAGTATCCTCTGGCTTGACTTGCACAATGATGAGGGAACCATCAATGAGAATACTGACTCTCCGCTTGAGGTCGCTGTGGAAGAGAAGCATTGTGGTCACAATTAGTAAGACACAGCAAACCTGTTTAATCTAACCATTGGCTGCCTGGAAATGTTGTTCAAATGATCCATTTCTAAAACAGTTATTTCTCCAAAGATCAAAACCATTTAGTTACAGCTTTCTCCTCAATTGCTGCTCCTGCCTGACAGCATTTTCATAGATATTTCCAGATGTTTTACATTCATCATATACTGAAGAGTATAATTTCAGACCTATGTAGAAATTATAACAATACATTTAGCCAGTTTGCTCATTTCCCTGTGGAAGTATAACTCTAACTCTGTCTTAAAAGATGCTTGTCACAGAGCTTGGTTTATAAACCAAAGCAGGATGGCTGGATGCTGGAAACTCTGCAAATCATCTGGCTTCAAAGGTGACTGAAAAGCACATGAACTCATATTCCCAGAACCTATTAGTTTCGACCCTACAGCAAAAAACATAATTCTAGCAAACCAGCAAGCACCAGGAACATTTATGATCCCAGTACCAAACATTTTACTATAAGCAGTATTTTAGCTCAGTTTTTTTTAACACTATCAGAATAATTTAAATCACCATACCTGTAGGAAGCAAACTGGGAGAGAGATCGCCTGTGTGACCGCCGTGTTCCTAACATACATGGACATTTTAAACTACTGCTACACTACTACTAGGTCTAAAAGATCACTGGCTAGAATTCCTTTAGTTTTAGTTCTTTATTTTGTTTATGTGCTTTGGAAATGTGTTGCATGTATCTGTTTGAATAACTGCCGCACACTTCACTTTTTAAGGCCAAGTTTATTATTAATAACCTATAAAGTTGGATACCTAATCATTAACTAATAGCATATCAGTAAAAATAGGCCGATATTGACAACCATTATTTAACCATTTTCATATCTGTGGTTGTGTTTCAGGAAGATGAGGAGGGGATTGGCCATATGATATGTGTTTTGTCATGTGACGGTTTTCACAATGTCGTAAAATTAGGGAAATATGTAAAATCAGTAATTATTGATGTGGCCCCCAAATTATTAGATCATTGAATCCCTACTCATGTCTGTTGTGATTTTCTGCAGCTCTTGAGATTGTATTTTGAGATCAATAACAATGTTACTATATAGTTTCCAATAGTATAATTATTTAAAAAAACTAAAGAGATATTAGAGTAAGTAACACCTAAGAAACTATTATCAGTGACTGCAGACTTAATACTGAGCGCTCCATAGATTAAGCTAACAACTGTTACACCCTGTCACCAACACAAGTTGTAGTAACTTCCCTGTCTCTTCAGCATGGAGGTTGGAAAAATGCTAAAGCTAATACCCAGGCAGTGCTTAAAGCCTCCAGTGTGAACTAAGCCAAACAAAGCCAGGCTCTGATTGCTCCAACATTATTTTCCGTAACCAAAACAGCCTTTAATCAAGCCTAAAGAGCCATCAGCTGGGGCAAGCAAGTTGACATCTTTGACCTGCTGCCAGCTGAACAGGGTCCTTATTTTATTGCAAGCAGATACATTAACACCATGGCAGTGTAGAGAAAGCTGCTCTATAGGATGAAGCAACAGCCTATATCCATGAAGGAAAAGCATAACGAATCGCAAACAAAAGGGATCGCATTCTTTTCTAAATTATAATAATTTTTAAGTAAATTATATGCTGTTTAGTGAGGTGCTTCATTTCACTGTAAGGACGTGACAGGGGTATCCAATCCCTGTTGCCAGTAGAGTGCCTGGTTTCATCCCATCTGCAATCTAACGGGAGGCTTACCATGACCTCCTCAGTAGCCACTTTACCCTCAAGACAGGACTTCCTGCAGTCATCACTGAAAGTCAGAGCATAGAAGACATTTGCAACAACTATTGGTGCACTGAATGCCGCCTCACTCCTGCTGGCATACCAGGCTGTGTTGGATGATCAGGAGGTCTCAAATCTTGATTATGAGACATGCAATCAGCTCTGCCTGCAGCTCACCAGTTAAGCTGTCCAAAAAGACAAAAGGAGAAGCTCTCAAATTATGATTGGCCATTCTTATTGAGAGTTAATTTTGAGGCCCCACCTCCATGACACACCCTGTACTTACAGACCCCTTCTTCAATCCCCATCTTGGCCTTTCTCACCAAATCTCCATCCTGCTGGTCCCAGCATACCGTCCCCTGATAAAACGGACCAGGCCAACAAAGAAAATAGTAACTGTGTGACCCAGAGATATAACTTCTGTGCAACAGGATTGTTTTCAGTACACAGACTGGCAGATCTACAGAGAGGGGGCCACATATGAGGGTGAGGTGGACTTGGCGGAATACATCTGCTCTGTTCTTTGCTTCATCTCCAAGTGTGTTGATGATGTCACTTCCACCAAGACGGCCATCTGCTGACTGAATAAAAAAAACAGAGGCTTAATGCTGAAATGAGAGGTCTGCTAAAAGCTGGGGACATTGCCTTTCAGACAGGTGAGGTGTCAGCCCTCAAAAAAGCTAGGAAAGGGCTGACTGCAGGCATTGCAAAGGCCAAAGCCGCAAACGCCCAGAAAATTCAGCGTCACTTCACCACCAATGAGCCCTGGTACATGTGGAAGGGCATAAAGTGCATCAATGACAACAAACATTGCATCTGTTCATTTTGCTAACAACAAGGATCCCCAGTTGAATGACCTCATGTCTTCCTTTAAACTTTCCAAAAACATCAGTGTCATGAATCTGGATTTTCTGTTTTATGTGTGTTTTCTACTTCTGTTCTTATTTAATTGAGCATTATTTAGGGGGAGGCTAAAAATTGTGTCATCAATCTTCTCATTACCTGCTGGATAAGAGGAGGAGGCTGACAGTCATTTTGCACCTGAGGGTTGGCCTTCTGTGTCAACCTGTAGCCCTTAAACTACACTTACTCACTATGTGTTTTTATTCCTACGTTCTGGCTTCTTTTTTTTTCTGTCTCCTGTGTCCAGGTAGCTTCCCTGTTACCACTTTCAAGCAACCTGAAGAATGGCTCAAGAAAACAACCTCACACAATGCTACTGTTTAGTTCAAAGGACATACACCCAAGAACTTACTGATATGGGATGCAAATTAGTACATTTTAGATTCAAATCTCTTCTCTACGGATCCTCTGCAACTCATCATGTCATCTACCTTTGTCCATTTTCCTCTTGGTCCCTTACTTTGTTCAATTATTTGTAAATTAAGCTTAAAACTTTTAACCATCTCCTCTGTTGTGCATGTAAGAAATTTCAGCAAAACATGACACATTAATCCTAGTGGCTCCTAACAAGCCCAACAAACACTGGCTTGCACATATTGTTCTGTTGTTGTACAATAAACTCAACACACAGGGATCTCCTTTCATAGGCACTTAGCCAGAGTTTTCAATGTCACCCAGAGCACTTGGCTCTTTTGGCCTGGCCCTTGGAAGGCTGACCTTAGAAGCAATGGACTAACTCCCTATTGTTATTTATAAAAATTCAAAATTCTAGGGCACAAACAACAAAGTTCCAATATATTAAGATGATGGTCCGCAGTAGTGCAGCAGCTTCTAACACTCCTAGCGATCACCCAACTTTAAGTACTTTTGACATTGGTTTTGAATCCAAACTCACGTGCTTCATGCTTGTGAGTTATAGACGGAAAGAGCTTTTTTGAGTAAGAGACAGTTTGGCAAGGAATACAGCAACTGTGGAAACTAACAACATAGCAACGCCTGGCAGACTACAGCTTCTCCGGACACTGGCGTTGGGGAGCAGAGCACTGCAGACAAAAGGCAGCAGGCGGAGGTGGTGCGAGCGGCAGCAGAAGAGAGGAAAGCGCAAGAAGTGCCAATACGTGGATGATATCACCAGCACCAAGACTGTGACTCACTACCCAAACTGGAAACGCTGGTTGAATGGAGAGGAACGCTCTCTACTCAAAGTCTGGCGATTCACAAGAGGTCAGCAGGGCTAGACGAGAGCTGACTGCATAATTCAAGGGGGCAAAAGCCGCATATGCTCAGAAAATCCAGAGATACTTCTTTTCCAAGGATCCGCAGAACATGTGGAAGGCCATCAAGTGCAGTACAGACTACAAAGCCAAAGCTGCAGGATGCCCTAAAGACCCATCCCTGCCTGCAGCTCTAAACAATTTCTACATCCGTTTTGAGAATCCTGACACACACCCCAGCACCAGACTCACGCCGTTACTAGAAGAAAAGACCCTCAGTGTGACTCCAGCAGAAGTAAGGATGACGCTAAGGAGGATCACCCCTGGAAAGCTGCTGGCCCGGACAACATCCGTTAGACATTCTGGCGGACTTTTCCAATGCCTCCCTCAGCCAGGCACCTGTCCCAACGTACCTGAAGACCACCTCCATCACCCCGGTCCCCAAGAGCTACGCAGGAACAGGTCTGAATGACTATCGGCCAGCAGCCCTTACACTGATAGTCATATATTGCTTTGAAAGAGTGGTTCAGACTCATATCAAAGCCACCATCAAAGAATCCGCACCAATACGCTTACAAGGAAAATCGATCCACAGAAGATGCCATTTCCTCTGTGGTCCACATCCCCCTCACCCACCTGGAGCAGAAGAATTTCTATGTCCCTATCCTCTTTGTGGACTTCACTTCCGCCTTCAACACAATGATTCCAAAGACGCTGATTAAGAAACTCTCCTCCCTTGGACTGAGCTCTTCCCTCTGCAACTGTGTCCTGGACTTCCTGACCAACAGATCACAGCCTGTTAGGATTCCCAACATGTCCTTCCCGACCATAATCCTCAACACTCCCCCCCCCCTTAGGGCTGTGTGTTGAGCCCCCTCCTGTTCACAATGCTCACATATGACTGCTCAGCCACCCATGAAGCTGTCATAATGTTAAGTTTGCGAACCACACAGTAGTGTTTGGATGCATCTAAAACAGTGATGAATCCACCTACAGGCAGAAAGTTAAACACATGGAGAGTTGGTGCGCAGAGAACAACCTCTGCATTAATGTAAAGAAGACTAAGGAAATGATTGTGGACTTCAGACGGACCCACCATGCCAACCTTCACCTGCACATTGGAGGAGACACTGTGGAAGTGGTCAGCATCTACAGGTACTTGGATGTAAACCTGAGCAAACACCCTCCCCTAGAACAACAACACTTCCACCCTGGTCAGGAAGGCACACCAGTGGCTTTCCTTACAGGAGGCTGAAATGAGCTGGACTTGGGAGCCAAGTCCTCACCTCCTTGTACAGATGTGTGGTGAAGAGCATCTTGTGCTCCAGCATCAATGTGTGGCATGGTCACTGCTCTGCTGCAGACAGGAAAGCCCTGCACAGAGTGGTAAAGGACTGTTGGTGTCAGCCTGGCCACCACCACAAACATTTACACCTCCAGATGCAGAAAAAGGGCTACCAGCATCTGGCGGGATCCCACCCACCCAGCACACTCACTTTTGCTCTCCTGCGCATGTCTCTTGTGTATTTCTCTTTTTTGGCTCCATCTTATATTCTATTTTATTGTATCTGCGATGGACTGGCAACCTCTCCAGGCTGAACCGCTGCCTCTCGCAGGGGTTCCCCCTTAATTAACAGAATTAATGGCTTGAAAACATCCAACTATGTAGAATTAACCAATATGTTTCACTTAAAGGGCAAAAAATGTTAGAAACGTATATGCGCATAGTGAATGTATAAACACAAACTGTCATATCTCCTCACTTCTCATTGGATAGAAAAAAACTTTCCTTGTACACAATTTGTGATTAAGTCTGAAGGAGATACTTTAAACCATAAAAGTATGACTGAAGAGAAAACAATAACCAACGCGATCATAACATTACTTCTTGAAGAAGACGTTGTCCTGCTCCCAGAACCAGGTGTATGTCAGGTTGCGAGGATAGGCCTCTGCCTGGCAGGTGAAGAATGCATCCTGCGAGATGTTCACCGTTATGTTCTCTGGTGGTGAAATAATAAACGGAGGACCTGGGGGGAACACACAAAAAGAGGGATATAAACATGTAGGCCAAACAGTCTCCAGTTGAAATAGATGATGGATGTACCACCAACTCCTTATCTTAAAAATCTATAAAAACAGTCAACTATATGACTTGCAAAGAAAACTATAGTAGAGAAAACGAATCTTGATTGTATGCTGTCTGATAAGGATTACTGCTGGATAGATTAAAAATGATCTGAGGGCCTGGGGAATATGGGAAAATGCAACAAATGTCCCACAGGTGGGCTTATTGGGTTGATGGGTCTTATGCTCCTATGACTGGATGCATGTAAAGATTTTTGAGAAAGGTTCTTGTATATTAGACTGTGACTATGAGACTGAGAAGCCAAAGCACATTAATACACTCCTGCTTTTGTTGCATTTCATTTCACCAAAACTAAAGCAGACATTTGTTTGCAAAGGATTCAAACTCTTACTCTTTTACAAAGAACACAATATTTAGGGGAGCAGAGAAATACATAAATTTTTTAGTTCAAGTGTAAATTGGAATAAAGTGGAATTAAAAAGTCTACGCTGGATAAGAACATTTACAAGGCAATCGATAATGTTATAACTAAAAAAAATCATCTTAAAATATACCATTGGTCACCATTAATATGCAGTCTGAATCCAGGATGCGGGTTATGTGGAGATTTTAATTTATTCACGATAGAACAAAAAACACAGCAATCTTTACAACCGCTATAGTTTAATCAGTTAGAATAATAGATTGAACATGATAGTTTAGCACCAAACAAAAAGGTGAGCATGGTTTTAGCAGGAGGTGAATGACTTCTAAGATCGATAAGATGAATTATTGCTTATGTAAAATATGATGGACAAATATTCTTGGGGATATCAGAAGATGCCGGTTTACTGGCAATAAGAAAACAGCTGGTTCTTTACTGCCTAATGCATTTCATGACTCAGTATATTTTCAACTAAGAAGTCTGAAGATAATTAAACACTGACTGCCTCAACTCAAAACTAAAAAGTCCTAAAACACAACGAGCAAATAAAGGCTCTCCTGCATATATCTGTAAGTAAGGACTGGTATTTCTGTATATACAAAATCTAAATCTTGTAGCTTGTTTTCTTCAGTTTAAACCTAACTAGATTCTTTTGTGCATAGAGTATTAAAAATACGATCCTTCCATACACAAAAATTTTATAGATCTTCCAGACAATACGGTTTTAGTAACATCTAACAACAACTAGAATGGCTAAATGGGTAGAGTTAAAAGGAACACTTTTCTGTCAATGTCTGTGATCCACTTTACAGCACGTGCCTCTTACACCAAGCTTTAAAACAATAAACAACATAGTTTCAGCAAAACAGTTTTGTAATTCATTTTACATTACAGCTACATGAAATATCGGGGCACACATAAAGGAGTTCATTTGTAAATGAATGGATGTGAGAAGTGGTAATTATAAGAGAACCCTGTAAAAATATGGTAACATTTAAGATAAATAAACAGTAAAAAACAAGAAAATCTAATTGGAGTAAAGGATAAAATAACTTCCTGATGAGTTTTAAAATATTCCACAGAAAAAGTATCCTGTGAGTGAGCACAGTTGTGAAAACAACTATTTAATCATACATTCTGTGCATTTTGAAGTGCAATATCTACTACAGATTCTTGTGTATTTTTTTATATACCTTTTATTACTTTTTTTACAATATTTATTTTGGATTTTGCACTATTTCCCTGCACAGTTTTGTTTTTGTTGGAGCTGCTAAAAACATTTTGTGGTTTCCTCGAGAACAATGACAATTAAAGAATTCTGAATCTGAATCTGAAACTAGGAAAAAAATGTAAAATAAAAATATGATTTTAATGAGTTTGTTACTGAGTTGTATAATTTTGTTAATGTTTCAGTATTTTAGGGGTTTGTTTAGCAAAACAAGGTTGAAATCAATTTTTCTATGAAAAATAGCAGGATCAAATACTGTAATGGAATTCCCAAACAAAACGGGATTATCTTAACAAATGCTACACTTGTTGGAATTTAGCTTCACACAGGGACATACAAACCCAAACTGTGAGCCAATGTTGCTAGTATAAAGTGTTTTTCCAAATGCTAGCTCTGATTAGCAGCATGCAGTTTGATACTTGAACATGCAGAGTACTTCCATCTGCCAGCTAGTCTGAAGGACAACCAGGACTATATGAGCCTGCTGGTAAGGTTGCTGGTTATAGCTGCCAGTGTGTGTCTGTGAATTAGTGCCAACCCAGCCTTTTTGGAATAGGCCGAGCTGAAGATTTGTTGGCAATGTAGCGTCTGCTGATCCGCTGCTAACTGGCTTTACAGGAGGCCATCTATTAATCCGCTTTTTTCAGAAATTATACAGGAAAGTCATGAACTCAACCCTGGCTTTGTGCATTAAATCCTATTGTATATGTTTGGAATAGCGCTGTTCCTGACACTGCTGAACAAAGATAGGACTCAGACTCTGTACACATGATGCACCAGACATCTTTACATACTATATAAAACATAACATTGAGATCTGTTACATTTAATATGAGCCATAAGGATGACAAAAACTAATTGTTTTAAAACTACAATTAAAAATTACATTTAATTATGTTGGGTTTGTAGGTATATTTAAACACGTTAGCTTGAACTTCATCTGTTATCCATAATGTACACATACCAAAGAAACATGATAACATGCAGCTTCTTCACAAGGAAGTGCGTGGTAAGAAAACAGTAATTGATTGAGCCTCAGCTGCCACAGGTCTGTTGGCTCTGCTCAACTAAAGATGCCATCTTGAAATTATGTGATCTTGAATGGTTTGCTCCTTTGGTTTTAATGCTTTGCTCATGATTTTTCTGTGACGTTTAATTGGAAAAACTAATTTTTTTTCCAATTATAGATTTAAAAAAATGTACATTGTTATTTTTATTTTTACTTCTGAAGAAAAATCTATTTGTCACACAAAACCTTTCAAAATCCTTCTTCATTATGGTCATCAACAAGGATGGATGTAAAGAGTCAAAGAGACCTTTTAACCTAACAGTTGTGTTTCTGGGCTGTGGGAAGAAGTTGAAAGAGAGTACCCAGAGAGAAACCCCACATCCACAAAGAACATGCACTCTTAGTGCAAGACAACAGTGCTAACAAATCAGTCAGTGAGAAAACAGTCAGCGTGTCATTATGCTTGTGTTTGAACAAAGAACAAATATTGACCAGGGAATTTCTAAAAGTGTGAATTGGTAAAAGCAATGCACCAACCTTGAACTAGCAGCCTTGTTGTGTGAATGGCCTCTCCTTGGGGACTAAAGGCTCGGCACGTGTAGGCCCCACGATCTTCCCGTGTGATGGATAGCACCGTCAAATTCCCATCAAACACCTGAATATATAAATTGATTTTTGGCTTTCAGAATAGGATAGTTACTTACTTAAGTTACTAAACTTAAACATGCCGCACTATAAGGCGCACCTAAAAACCTTCAATTTTCTCAAAAGCAGACAGTACGCCTTATAATCCGGTGCGCTTTATATATGGACCAATACTGAGCCACAACAGGTCTCGCAACTACGGTAAGCAGCCGCCGACTTCATTTTCCCCGTAGAAGAAGAGGCGTGCTGTGCATGCTGGGATATATGACTAAGTTAATTGTGCCATTTCATTTCCATTTGTGTGTTTGTGTAAAGATCCCAAAATGGCTCCTATTAAGAGACACGCTTGCTATTGCGTCCCAGCACTCGAGCCCCCTGGTGAGGTCAAACATTGGGCAGTGAGAACGAGTCGCCTCGCCCCCCCGCGGAGGAGTTCCCGTGGAGGACCACTGGGACAGACGGGGCGACTCGTTCTCGCTGCCCACCGTTCGACCTCTCCTCACCCCGTGCGTAGCGGTTCCTCCGGAAGGCACGCTAGTTTCTCAAACCCTCCGAGCCCATCCAGGACGTCTTCCAGCGCCTGGGGCTCTGCCCGGGGACCTCCCTGCACCGCTCCCGGGCCCCGCACTCCCGTCTCTGTCATTTTGGGGGTGATTGGAGTTGTCAGAACGCTGGTTTATAATCATTAATAGTTTGACTGACCTATCTGCTGCTTTGTTGACATTCCCTTTAGCGAATCTCCATCTAACCCCAGCCTCTACTGTATGGCGTGATTTTTGTGCCACCAGGTTTGCGGGCACGGAGGTATCTGAAGGAGCAATAATTGTAAACGTGTGCGAATGAATCTCAGGTGCGCGGGCTCGGACACGCGCTCAACTCTGACAAACTGCTCGCTCGCCCACTCAGCTCACTCTGCTTGAGCTCCACTCCGCAACTCTACATTATATGTAAATGAGCCGCGCTCCCAGCTAATCAAAGACTGGCCTTTTTCATCCAATTAAATAATTCCTTCCAAATACACAAAGTTGATTCATACTCTCAGGCTCACTAATATTTCAGCAGAGTTGCAAGCGAAAACACAGAGCCGAGCGCGAGCAGAGTGAGCTGAGCGAGCAGTTTGTCAGACTTGAGCGCATGTCCGAGCACCTATGAGGATGCTCACAATTATTGCTCTTTCATATAGCTCCGTGTGCGCAAACCGGGTGGCACAAAAATCACGCAATACTACTGTAGCATCTATCCAATGTGTCTTATGAATAAAAAACGTTTTAAAATGGGCCGGTAATTGAAGGTACGCCTTATAGTGCGGAAAATACGGTACTCTTAATATCAAGAATCAAGAATCAGTTTGTTTATATAATTTACAACATCATCTCAAGGCACTTCACAAGAAAATCTTAAATACATCATTACAGATCAGTTTGAAAAAGTTTTCAATCTAAAGAACCCCAGCAGATTGCATGGAGTCATTGACTTGCAGCATTCACTCCTCTGGAATCAGCAGACCAAAACAATGGCTTGTGTTGTCGTAGACTTTACAGCAATCCCTTATACTGAGCATGTATGTAGCAACAGTTGGGAGGAAAAACTTTCCTTTAACAGGAAGAAACCTCCAGAGGGACCAGGCTCAGTACAAGCAGCCGTCTGCCACGACAGACTGGCGGTTTGAAGAGACTGAAAACTAAAATAGATGCAGAGGAAACTGAATACATTCACACAAATCTTTTCTGAAAAAGCAACAGTGAATGTAAAACTAAATTCCCTTTCACCTCTGTCAGCTGTAGAGGAGAAAACCTCTGAACTGGTTTTTAAAGGCAAAACATAAAGTATATTTTATATATTGATTATATTTGATGTATACTGAGTAAAGTAGAACCAAAAATAAAAACATTGAAAAGAACACAACAAATAACTTAAAATCCCCAAAAATCTGGCAATCAGAAAGTAGCCTGCAACATATTGATCTTTAGTCAGGTAAATCTTTATGATGCTTAAAGACCTTAAAGATTTAAAACGTAAATGTGTCCATGGCATCACAAGGAATGTTTACATGGACATTAGTAATTGGAATAAAGAAACAACTGGAACAAAAATGCAGCTTGTAAATACCCAATTGAAATTTACAAGGAATGGCATCAAAAGGAATGTTTAAATGGACATAAGTAATGAAATAAAGAAACAACTGGAACAAAAATGCAGTATGTAAATACCCAATTGGAATAATTCTCATCAGATTTAGCTCAATTGTAATGAAATTGTAATTGTAATTGTTAGGGGTGGTTTATGCCGACTGCTAACCAAAAGCGTACAAGTAAACATTTGTTGGGATCATGTTATTCTGACAGTGGAAAACTGACCCGACTGTGCCTATCTGTCTTATGTCCACAAACTACATTTTTATCTTTAGTAGCAACACATGACCACGTGGAAACAACTGGTCTGTTGCCATATTAAACCTGTAACTTAAATATAAAAAGAAACGTCTAAACCAAGTTCATAACTTGGTGCCTGACAATTAAGGTAGCTGTCAACCCTCCCAATTACAATTACATCGTTTACTGGATTTCCAGCACGGGCGGAAGTAAAACTTATTTTTTAGCCTGTTGAGCAGATTTTGACAGCTCCAATGTCAAAGAACTTCTATTTGGGAATAAAACCTGGTGCATATAAACACACTTAATGATCGGATTGATTTATCTTGAGCCCCTTGTGTTTTATTTGTATACATGTTGATCCGATTAAAGAATTCCGTCTATGTAAACACAGTTAGTGTGTCTCTTGGAACCCCTTAAAACCTCCAGCTCCAAATAACACAGCGCCTTCCATAAGCCACGCTGGCTACTGCACTGGAAGAAAGTCTGTACAGTCCTTCCAGAAAAACGCGATTCAGCCATGGCATATAATCCAGCAAAATCAAGGAAAGGGCGCACAGTATGCCTGGGTGCGCAGATATCGCAGAATTATGTAAATTCGCCTGATTTTACTGATTCCGCATTTTTTCTCAGAAGTTTGAAAGAATCAATTATTTTCTTAATTTTGACTGAGACTAACACCCCCCCCCCCCCCC
>JAVLVB010000756.1:46087-83862 GCA_032876305.1 Orestias chungarensis | reverse complement strand
GAATGTGAAAGTTGGAATAATTAGAGGGAGTTGATTCGTTGATACTAACATAATCCTCATGCTGCAGCCAGGTTTCTGTGAGACAAAGCAAATCAATTTGATTATCAAGAATTAAATCATTAACTAATAAGGATTTTGAGGATAGAGATCTGATGTTCAATAAGCCACACTTAATAGTTGTACATTTTTGTTTCATCTGTAATAAGACATCAGTAATAATATTTTTATAAAGATAAAATTCTTATTCATCTATTTTAAAATAACTACAAACTCTCACAGCAAACTATTTAATTGTTTTATGAGTTATACCCCTAAGGGAAAAAAATGAAATCAACTGAAACTAGTCAAGGCAAACCTGTACCCCGACACTGGCTGCATTTTAATTTGCATTTGATTATTAGGTGATACACTGAGTGAAATAATGAGCTCATTAGCAGGACTCTGGAGAACTGGACTGTATCCTGAGGAGTTGATATAGCTGTTTAATTCTGATGTGTTTCACCGTGGGAATGTCTAAAAGTTGCAGGACATCGGACCTCAACTTCTGAATTTGAATACACTTGCTTTGAGAAGCTTAACAAGCTGATAAAGAAGGCGGGTCCTGTTCTAGAGACCGCTCTGGCGAGGATGAGAATGATACATCCTCTAAAACAGACTGTTTTATGACTGACAGACTGTTCATCATCCACAATAACTATTAAGAAACTTGTGTAATTTAAGGTAAAAAAAATTATCCTCCTGGAATTAATTAAGTGTATCTGAATTTGAACTAAACTGCAACAAGTAGAGGGGAAATTTCAGCAGAATCCGGAAAATCCCTCTTCGTCTTGAGTTCAGCTGTTGAACTTCACTTCCATAAACTGTGTAGACAAGTGCAGGTGCAAGTTTATAAAGGGATTCTACTTTAACAACAGTAAAGTGCTCTGTATACTCTTTGTGGTGAATGCTCTGTTTATTATTAACATGTATCCTTAGGCCCTGTGCCTCAGCATAGCTTACTTTATTTAACCCTACCTAATGCAGAAAGTAACAAACGTTTCCGTGTGGCAAACGTTCTTACGTACAATTCCCTTAAGTTGTGAGTAGCTGTTGTGATGCATAATACATGTGTTTCTACGACTTTAATTGGACATTAGGCATTAAAAAGCTGCTCATTAGTAAAAAAAAAAAGCATAAACCAGATACTTAGTTTTCTTTTCTTTTTTTACATAGTATCTCTTCAGACTGTAGCAACGCCACAGGTCATGTCTGGTTCAGTGACAGACTGCTGAAGGGCAGGAGGATCAATGACAGAGGACACCATAGGCTTTACACAGAACAGAGAACACCAGAGGGCAAATAAAGCAAAGCAGAGAGAGATCGACTCTGAAAAAACTGAGTTCTTTACCATGACCACAAGCAGACAAGGGACTCATGAGTACAACAGTAGCATTTGGTATATCTCTGGTGCTCCTGAGTTACACCGCTCATGGTGACATTAGCTATTTGTCCTTACTGAGACTTCATTTTTGGAAAGCTATTCCCTCTAGTTTTGGATGATATGCAGCTGGAAGAATGTGTGCGCTTACATTTTCACTCTCAGACAGTGTTTGCGATTCATGACCATGGAAAAAACATATTGTTTTTACAACTGGAAGCAGCTAATTAAAATCTCAGGACTAAAAAAATGCCCAAACTACGAGCCCAAGAGGAGAATCAAAGAGCAGTGCAAACATCATTGTGAAGGCAGGACTGTCATAATTCCCACCTAACCAGACAAAGATTTAAAGGGGAGATGCATTAAAACATAAACCAGATTAGCAGTGTTTGCCAACAACTGATGGTTTCATCCAGCACATTTTACTGTTTGATTTTATCTCTGCTGCCCTGATATGAGCTGCAAGCATGTCACGACAGTCATAAGGCAATCATACGGCAGTCGTCTTCGGTAAGAAGCTTACTGAATCATTTGAACACCGACTGCTAATAAAGATTCTTCCTGCCCAGAGAATAACAATGCAGCATTATTAAGAATGAGCTTTTCAAGATTATATGCAGTTTTAGGTTGATTTCACACTTACCTTTTGTTTATGAATGACCAAATCAGTTGATGAGTTTGTTAATGGCCATTTGGTTCCTTTTCACATGGAAAAAACGTCAAGCAAGCCAAGACCTTTCACTGTAAGCCAATTATTCACTCTCTTTATTTTTCAGATGTTTCCCTAGCAGGAGGACCTGAACATAAATACAGGAAGGAGGTGCTATATTGTGTAAAGTCTGGAGAGTTCACTAGCCCATGATGGTTACACCAAGACAAAAAAACACACTTCACCCTAAAGGACAATTTATAGAAACCAACCAAAAAACCAGATTTAAAGTAATCCATTAGTCTGACTCTTAGGACAATTGAAGCACTTGGGGAAAACTCACACATGCATAATGTACGGAGTACAGGCAAACTCCATGCAGGAAGTGCCAGGATTCAAACCAAAGACTTTTATGCTGCAAGGCAACAGTGATACCCAGTGCAAAACCATACAGCCACTTTCTGGGTACAATTTAAGCCAAAATGATCTGTAGCATTTTGAGAAGATGTACTGTCTCCTTTACAGACAGACAACTGGCTTAAACATGCAACGTACACCTGGTAGCTCTGTTGGATAGAGGTTGGATCATATTCACAACTAGATGTTTGTTGGAAACCATACCATAAACTAACTTCTCTAACGGTCTTGGTTCAGTAGTTTTGGTCGGAACCTAGTGCAATTGTTCTGTTCACATCTAAAAAAAAACAACTGCAACTGCAAGACAGAAATGATCCAGCTTTAGTCTGACAACAAACATAATATTCTTTGCTTTACTAGCTGCACCATGATTTATCCAATGTCAAATGTCGGATTAAAGACAGTTCTGAAATAAGCTGGTTTATAAAAGCCTTTCAGTGGACTGGAAACTGAAAACGAGTGCTTGCTAAATATTTCTATCTGTAAAACCTGCTTTCCCCGGCTAAGTTATGTTTTCATAATGGTGTTGAACTAAGAAACTGGAGCAAAAAAAAGCATGGAAGGCTCCACATAAACAAATAAATGTCTTCTTTCACAGAAAATGGATTTAGAATGCAGTACACAAAAAACTTTTAAAAAATTCTTCAGTAGAGAGAAAAACCAGGATTTCTATACCATACCAGTACCAGTAAAAATACATATTCAGTCATCCTTCGCTACCAATGACTTACTAGGTTTTTAAATATCAAAGTCTAGACTGAACCACTTAAAGAATGCATGATGTTCCCTACCGTTGACAGTTAGATGCACCCAGCTGCCATTGTGGAAGGTGTCGTACTGCTCCTCCAGCAGCAGCACTTTACACTCATACCAGCCTTGGTCGTCTGAGCGCACGTTCTCTATCTGCAGGGACGACTTGCCGTGCAGACTGGCCCGGCCTGGATGGCAGAGAAGGAAAGAAGGAGATCAGGTATGGTTACAAAGACACCATCTAAAAAGTGAAGGGAAGAGAATGACCTAGTCTATTTATAAAGAAAAGTGTCGGACAAAGGCTGAATAAGCATTTGTAAAAGGGTTGAATATAAATATGCAAGGATCGCAAAATAATAGTCTCAGCATCTTATTGATACATCACAATGCGTAAAGTCTGTTTCTAAGGACACCATTGAGCATAAACATCAGAGATCAAAGCTGCAGTTGGATCCACAGCGCAATATATCATTTAAGCATCCCTGAGATGCCCTGTTTTCCATGAGTGCGGTGCTCTATTTTAAAAGACGCACTCAGGCAGGGACAGGTCATTACTCCCTCAGAGGGATGGGAAGTAGCCAACATGACAACATGCGTAAGATGGATGGTAACCCTTAGGGTTACTCCCAATCCATCAGAAAATATATTAGCGTTGGAGCTGGTAAGTGGAGTCAGGAGTGACTGGAATTCACTGTTACATATTACAGAATAAAAGCTGAGACTGGGGTTACAATGTTGCTCCAGGCAATCAGGAAACTGGATCAAAACAGACGGAGCAAAGGCAAAACCAAGGGTTCCCAGAGTGATCAGACCCAGCTCCAAACATCAGTGCCAGGCTCTCCCCTCATCAATCTCTATTCTGTTCTTTTAGAGTGTGTTACTCTCTCTATTTTATGAAAGATTTTTATTGTGTGACAATGTATGCACGAATATCAAAAGTTTGTAATCTTAATTATTCATAACTTAGTTTTTATTTTATTTAAAAGGTTAAATATAAATGAATGGGGTCCCTGGATATGGGATCAAAGAATGTGTAAAAATAAATGAATTATTTAAAACATGTTTGCATAAAAAATCAAAAGTATGGTGTGCAGGATGGGGAAATCTGTAACACAGGATGCACAAATGTGGTCTTTATAGAAGACTGGCGAGAAGAAAGCCATCTCTATAATAAAACCAAAACAAGTTCCATTTGCAGTTTGCCAGAAGCCATGTTGAGGTTGCAGCAAACATGTGGAAGAGGATGCTCTAATACTTTAAATCAAAACATATTTATGTGTTAAAAGGGCCTAGTCAAAGTCATGACCTAAACCCAACTGAGAATCTTAAAAGGGTTTTTTACAAACACTCTCCTTCAAACATGACTGATCTTGAGCGGCATAAATAAAAAAAGAATGGTGACAAATTCTACTAGATGCAAAGCTGGGAAACAGACTCTAAAAGACTAGCAGCTGTAATTGCAGCAAAAGTTCGTCCCTCAAAAAAGGACTTAGGGGGACTGAATGTTTTTGCACTTGATAAAATAGCTTTCAGGTTTTTATTTGTAATCATTTTATTTTTCATTTATAGAGATAATTGGCTCTACCATCCTTTAAAGATAAAAAAAAGGAAAAAGAAAGCATTTACCAGTACATCACTAAAACCATAAGTAGGTTTATTGGTTTGAATAGAATTAGAATAAACAAGCGAAAGTATGTGAATGTTTCGTATTTAGACTAAATCTGTTCATTCGCAGGCTAGGATGCCTGGCTGCAAATTTCAGCTGAGCTTTAGGCCATACTGATGAATGTTAAAGGAACGCTATTTAGTTTCACTAAAAGTTCATGTTTACAGATGTTTTTTCTTTAGTTGGCACTTTCACCTCTCATTGGCTAAGAATTAAGGGTATCCTCTCAGTTCTCCTGATATCCCAATTGGACTTAATGCATTAAAGCATTAAAGCAAATGAGAAACCAAGCATGAGAGAGCCTGCATGAACACTGTGCTAATGTGTGACTCACTGTAGACGTTATTCTAAGACATTTGAGTGGCTTTGCCCTATCTGCAAATAGTGGTATAATACTCGGTTACAAAATAACAATATAAATCAAAGCAACACTGAAAATACCAATAAACTAAAAAACTTCTTATTCTCATTTTTAAGGCGGAACCAAATAGTGACTGATCCCAGCCAACCTAGCTATTAGCTTTAAGTCTTTATGACCAGCATGGGGTAGAATGGCTCAGGGACACTTGACTGTGTGGATTTAACTAAGTGTAAAATACCGTCATACTTGTGGCATACTTACCAATAATGGCATAGCTGCAGACACATTCCAATTAACTGTGTGGCCAGAGACTTCCAACTGTAACTACCTAGGGATTCTGAAAAACCCTGATCCCTGAAAGCTCAGGGGGGCTGATAACAAGATCTTGGGAGACACCACAGCTGTACAGTAAAAGATGCCTGGCTTGCTTTCAGTTATGCATGAAAAAATACCATGTTAAGAGCTAAATCTTAGATTCCCAAAAGGCCAATAGGAAATATTACAAAGAAGGCATTAGATGTTTTAACAAGGTAATGGTCCACAAAAGAGTGCTGTAACCATGAAGTGCCAGACCATGGAAATCTCTGAGTTGAGCAACCAAAGCAAAAAAATAAAAATACCAATAACATTGATATGTTTCTGTTCATTACATTAGATTTAAAGCCATTGCATTCATACGGTACTGGTCCTCTGTAAAAGGGTTACTTTTGTGTTATTTTAAGTTTTGGTTCTGAGCAGGTAAGACATTTTCTCTTTTTAATTAATTAGTTGTAAGTCTATTAAATTATTCATTACCAATCCCTCCCCTTTTCTTTCACCACCTTTCCTGTTACTTAGACTTACAATCAGTGGTGTGGAAAGTTACAGACTGAAAACTAAAAGATGCTGCCCATAACTCTTAGTAAGGTACATTTTCAGAATAATGTGGGTATGTTTAAAGACTACACCGCTATGTTTGTTAAGTGAGTTCAGGTTAGTTCACCTCATATGTTATTATTATGTGGCTAATACAGTATGCAGCTAATATTAGTTCCATTATGTGTTTTATAAGAGCTGCAGATTTGGGAAGCTCATTGATCTACCTTGTGCCTTTTATCTGCAAAAAACAAGTAACCCCAACCATTAAAAATTATGATTACAGCTACAATTTGTAATATTCTTTTAGAGCCATTCATTCATAGCAAAAACATTAGTTCACCATAAACTGGGGGCCAGAAAGGTCGTCCAGGAGCAAGGAGCTTAAGAAAACCTGCATACAGCAAAGTTTCTCCAATCAATGCAATGCAATAAGTTATGCCCACCAGTATCTTAGGACTGTCCAACTGCTCCATCACCATCAGCACCAATTCTACTCTCCACACTCTATATGTGCCAGGAGGAGCTAAATGTGTGGACCGGCTTTAACTGAACTACACTAAAAAAGAAGCCAAATTTATTGGTGCCCTCATCAGGTCTGCTCTTCCACAATGCAGTTACCTACAGTCACCTTTTATGGAGAAAATATCCCCATTTTCTCTGTTGTGACCAACCTTGGTGTAACTCTGGAAACTCAACTGACCTGTGAGGACAACACCAAAAGTCTGTGTAAATCCTGTTACTTCCACCAAAAAAACATCGCCAGACTACGATCCGCCCTCCCTGCATGTGATGCTGAGAACTTTGTCCATGTTTTCATCTTAGCCTGACTCAACTACTGCAATGCTCTCCACATTGGTTCTCTCAGTAAAACTCCTCACAAACTCCAAGCTAATCCAGAATAATGCTGATTTTACGCAGAACAAAAAACATTAACACATGCCCTCACTACCTTCCCATCATTGCTAGAATCAACTACAAAATCACTCACCAGTGCATTTATGAAAATGCACCATCATAATTTTAGGAACTTCTCGCCCAAAAATCCCAAACATCAAACACGTGCTCTGGTCAAAACAAACTCCTCCACGTTCCAAGAACCAAGCTCGTCACCATGGGATACCGAGCTTTCTACCCTGCTGTACCATGATTGTGGATCTTCCTACCCAGGCCTCTATGGACCCCAAAGACCCTCTATGGACACTAAAAAAACATCTAACAGCTTTCTTTTTAAAAATCTATCTCCAGCACTGATTGTTACACTTTGCTATGTTTTGTTTTAAATGGCAAGTTATAAATAACTGTACTATTATTATTGATGCATTTAGCCGCAGTACAATGACTTTGAAGTACAATGACTTCAAAAAACTCCATTATTAACAAAAAAGCTTTTAAATGCTTGTTGAAGGGTCCAGTGGAATATCAGAACAAGACAGTTAAATACTGGGAATACATAATCTGGTTAGATGACACCAAAGCTAGCTCTTTTATAATGTCATTGCACAGAACATGTTTGGATAAATTCTGATTCTGGAATTCTGATTCTTACGGTGAAGTAATAATAAATGGAAAATATATTAATTAAGGAGATGATAATGGTTCTGCACAATGGTGCAGTTGCATTGCAGTATCCACTGTTGCATTGCAGTCAGAAGGCTCTGGGTTCTATTCCACCATGGGTCTTTCTGCAAGGAGTTTTCACGTTCTGCCTGTGCATTTGTGGGTTCTCTCAGTGTACTCCAGCTTCCTCCCACAGTCTGACAGAAGCTCTAAATTGCCCTTAGGTGTGAGTGGTTGGTTGTCATGTCCTTCTCTGTGTTGCCCTGTGATGGACTGGTGACCGGTCGAGGATGTAACCTTTCCCCTCACCCATTGTAAGCTTTAGATGGGTGCCAGCAGACCCCCACGACTCCACAGGGATAAGTGGATTGGATAAAGGAAGGACGGATGGATAACAGAATGGTTTAGCACCTAAATTAAAGATCTGTTGAAGTGGATCAACCTTCCAGAGCACTCGGGGCTTCTGTTTTTAAAAAAAATCAAGGATAAAAAACTATTTGTTTTGCTGTAAAACGTCTGGAACATTGTTTATTTCTCATCTGGTTGATCTATTTTACCCTCTGTATGTCTATGGATGGTTTGCATTATGTGGACGTCCTCATGTAGAAAAGTGTGATATCATCTTAGATTAAAATTCTGACCCAGACCTGTTAGGGTACAAATATTCACCCTTAAGTGTTGCTTGATTTAAGGCTCTCCTGAGTGTGAATCAGTGGTGTGGTCGTGCTGCTAATTCTGTTATCCATATAATCAGTTACTGTGTATTAGAGTTATGTAACTGTTCAACAGAGTTTTATTTTATTTCGCCACTCAAGTTGAATCTTTTTTGTCATTGAGTGTGTTAGGGAGGAATGTCCAACCTCAGTTTATCCACAGTTATTGCCTTTGGCTTCGTGTCAGACAGCTGTAGCTCCGTTGGCCGACATAAATCATTTCTCTGCTTGACTCTGGTGGCGCTGTACGATCAACTGTTTATACCTTCATAAAATGTGAAGCAGTCCCTTTTTTAAAACAGTGGGGGGAGGGGGACACTGGAGCTTCCACAAGATTACAAACACAGTGAGGATTTCTTGTAGTTGTTTAACAAAACGAAGTACATGTATTTTGAACATGCAATTTTCAGGTTCGTTTTTCAGGAAAATGTAAATAAAAAAATTGAAATGCATCTCTGGCCGACAGGCACAGATTTAGAGGGAAACCCCCTAGTAAATAACCATCTCTCTGATACCAGTGATATTTGCAGCAGCATAGATAAAGGCAATAGCTGAAGCAGAAAAGATCCATTTGGACTGATTTGATCGTCTGGTTAGGAGTAACTGAGGAGTTTTGGTGGCATTTAAAAAGCCTTGTTTTGTCTCCACACTCCATTAACTACACAGAGTCACAATTATGTCTTTATCACACATAAAATCTAATGTGGGCAAATTTAAAAGGCTTCTCTTTCAGTAATGAACTCAGCATCGTGTAATCCCACAACAGTAATTATTCATTTCAAACAGCATCCAGTTATTTCTACCAGCAAGAAACATTTACCAAAGTAAATACTGTAAGAGAAGATAAACTTAGGGTGTCTCATCCACACATCCAACCTAGAAGAGGGCAGTAATTAGAAGACAATACAAGAAATAATCTCAAACCATCTTGGAAAGGAAGTCAAATTTGTTAAACTGGCCGCAGGACTGAGTCGTCTCTACTTTAAGTAGCTGACCTTTGTTAGTAATAATAGGAAAGTAGCTTGATTTAGAACCTTAAGAACTAGTGTGTCTTGAGACGTGTACAAGGATGTGGCATAACTTGTTGGTGAAAAAAGGAAGGGTCAGTTCGGTTTAAAAGGTTAAAAATAACAGTGTGACTCTGATAGTTCAGGTTTTTACATTTACATTTATGCACTTAGAAGACGCTTTTATCCAAAGCGACTTACAAAATGAGGGTTTAACATTTACAGAAATACCAAATCGTATAGATGCTGAAGAATTCCTGTAGGTTAGCAGAATGAGCAGCTTATGATCCAGTTTGAAACGTTTGTTGTTGCACATTTGCATCAAACCACCTAAAAGAGCTCCGTCACCCAGTGGTCTATATTTACACATTTAATGTAAAAGAAGTTTTAGCAAACTCACTATCCTTGCATTTAACACCTACAATCTGCATTAGAGTAAATAAAAAAAAACTAAGATCAGATATACTAACTAAAGTCAGAAATTAATAATTAAACTTATGTCCTGAGTAGATTATACAGTGCACGACATATTGAATTCATTTCTAATTACATTACATTACATGTTTACATATTCTCAGACATGTTACTTGGTGGCAGAATGTGCTAATTTACTACTACAAACACTTACTGTTCCACAAAATTACTTATCAACAGTTTTTACCATCTATGAAAACTTTCTCCAACATTCCATTAAGACACATAGACCAAAGCACTACATATAAGGTACATTTTGACTCTAAATTTATTTTTAGTCTCTGAACTGAATATTATCAACATAGGAAACCATGATGTGAACTAAATACACTCACTGGACACTTTATTAGGTACATCTTGGAAGTACCCGGTTGGACCCCCTTTTGCCTTCAGAACTGCCTCAATCCTTTGTGGCATAGATTCAGCAAGGTACTGGAAACATTCCTGACAGAGAGTTTGGTCCATTTTGACATGATACCATCATGCAGTTGCTGCAGATTTGTCGGCTGCACATCAATGATGCAAATCTCTCGTTCCACCACATCCCAAAGGTACTCTGTTGGTTTGATATCTGGTGATTGTGGAGGCCATTTGAGTAGCAGTCTGAGATCATTTGAGCTTTATGACATGATGGCACGTTATCCTGCTGGAAGTAGTCATCAGAAGATGGTACACTGTGGTCATTAAGGGATGAACATGGTCAGCAACAATACTCAGGTAGGCGGTGGCATTGCAACTATGCTCAATTGGTACTAAGGGGCCCAAAGAGGGCCAAGAAAATGTCCCCCACACCATTACACCACCACAACCAGCCTGAACCCTTGATACAAGGCAGGGTGGATCCATGCTTTCAAGTTGTTGACGCCAAATTCTGAACCTAGCATCAGACTGTGACAGCAGAATTCAAGACTCATCAGACTAGGAAACGTTTTTCCATTTTTAAGCCAGTAAGCCTGTGTCAATTGTCGCCTCAGTTTCTTGTTCTTAGCTGACAGGAGTGGCGCCCGGTGTGGACTTCTGCTTCTGTAGTCCATCTGCCTCGAGGTTGGACGTGTCGTGAGTTCAGAGATGCTCTTCTGCATTCCTTGGTTGTAATAGGTGGTTATTTGAGTTACAGTTGCCTTTCTATCAGCTCCAACCAGTGGGACCATTGTCCTCTGACCTGTGGCATCAACGAGACAATTTCACCAACAGAACTCCTGCTCACTGGATATTTTTTTTCATTTTCAGACCATTCTCTATAAATCTTAAAGATTGTGTGTGCAATTTTTGCAATACTCAGACCAGTCTGTCTGGAACAACTGTGCCACTGTGTCACTTTATTCACTTTTCTTCCCCATTCTTGGTTTTAACTGCAGCATTTTGCTGTGTGCTAATGTCAAGGATGCATACAGTGCCACAGCTCTACCTCCACTCGGCAGAGCTGACTACAACATTCTGCACCTGAAGCCACTCTACATCCCCGCTGTCCAGAGGCAAGCTGTAGTCACTAGAACTATACGGCAGTGGTAACAAGTGACTGAGGAGACCCTCCAGGGATGCTTTGAGGTAAAAGACTGGGATGTTGTCTGCGACCCACAGGTAGGGGACATCAATGACCTCACGGACTGCATCACGTCAACTTCTGCACCAACACCATCATACCCACCAAGACTGTGCGCTGTTACCCTAACAACAAACCCTGGGAGACCAGGGACATCAAGGCAGTACTAAGCAGGCAGAAGGCTGCATTAAGGAAAGGGGACAGAGAGGAGCTGAGGAGAGTACAGAGGGATCTGAGGGTGAGGATTGAGAAGAGGAAGGACAGCTACAGAAGGAAGCTGGAGAGCAAGCCCCAGCAGAACAACATGAGGGAGATGTGGAGTGGGATGAGAGCCATCACTGGTCACAGCAGAAAGGGAGACCAGCTTAACGAAGGAGACCTAAAGGAGGCTAACCATCTAAACCCTTTTTTCAACCGGTTTGATGAGACAGTCTCTGCCTACCCTCCCTCCAGCTCCTCCAACGACGCTGTTAGCACCTTATCGACCACAACCGTCCACCCTGCACCACCCTCACACCACCAACTCTCCTCAACAGCTTCACCATCAACACAGCCCTCCTGCCCCTCTTCATCTGAGGGACTCTCCTCGCCCTCCCCCATAACCATCACCGCAGGAGAGGTGAGAGGAGAGTTCAGTTGCCTACATCTAGGAAAGGCAGCTGGTCCTGAAGGCCCCAGCCCCCGGCTGCTGAGAGGATGTGCCACTCAGCTGTGTGGGATCTTCCACCACATCTTCACCTTGAGCCTGAACCAGAGGGTAATTGCCGACTGGTGGAAAACTTCATGTGTGGTTCCTATGCCCAAGAAGAAAACACCCACCACACACAGTGACAACAAGCCGGTTTCCCTGACGTCACATGTAATAAAGTCACTAGAGCGGCTCGTCCTGAAGCAGTTGCGTAACATTGTCGGACTTTCACTGGACCCCCTGCAGTTCGCGTACCAGCCCCGGATGGAAGTGAAAGACGCTATCATCTACCTGTTGCCCCGAGTCTACTCGCACCTGGAGGAGGCAGCATCACGGTGAGAGTCATGTTCTTTGAGTTCTCTAGTGCTTTCGACACCATCCGACCAGCTCTCCGCGGCAACTAACTCCTGAACATGCGGGTGGACGCTCCGCTGGTGGCCTGGATCAACAACTATCTCACAGGCTGCCCACAGTATGTGAGACTGCCAGACACCACATCCGACATCATACGGAGCAGTATGGGGTCCCACAGGGGACAGTCCTCTCTCCCTTCATGTTCACACTCTACACCTTGGATTTCAGGTTTTGCTCACAGTCCTGCCACCTGCAGAAGTTCTCGGACGACTGCCATCGTGGGCTTTATCAGCAGAGACCAGGAGCCCAAGTACAGGAGTATGGTGGACAGGTTTGTGGAGTGGTGTGGGCTGAACCATCTGCAGCTTAACATCGGGAAGACAAGGGAGCTGTTGGTGGACTTCAGGAAACAGAGGACCCGACCATGACCCCGTCCCCATCAATGGCTTAGCAGTGGACATAGTGGAGGACTACAAATACCTCTGTGTCCACATTGACAATAAACTGGACTGGTCTAAGAACATGCACGCTGTCTACAAGAAGGGTCATAGAGGTCTGTACCTCCTAAGGAGGTTCAGATCTTTCAATATCTGTAGGACCATTCTGCAGATGTTCTACCATTCTGTGGTCTCCAGCGCCATCTTCTACGCTGTTGTGTGCTGGAGCAGCAGGCTGAGGACAGCTGACACCAACAGACTCAACAAGCTGATCAGGAGAGCTGGCTCTGTCCTGGGACTGGAACTGGGGTCTATAGTAGAGGTGTCAGAGAGGAGGATGCTGGGGAAGCTGCTCAAAATCAAGGACAACACATCTCACCCCCTGCATGGCATGCTGACTGAATAATTTTAAACATGAATACTGTAAAAGCTATGTCTGATTTATAAAAAAATGTATGCATAAGTGACATTTTTAGATTTATTTATTAGTATACAAATTACAGTAAATTAAACCCGTTGATATGACTTGTTACTAAACATTGCACACAAAAAAAATATATTTGCTTTCTGTTCCTTACTGTTTTCAGATTACACAGATTTCTACCTAAAATTACGAAAACATAAGAATTTGATTTAAATTAGAATTTACTTTAAGCATCTATGTGCACACGTGTTTTATTAATGAGTTTGTCATCTCTTCTACCAAAACAACATCAGAAGCCACAGATCTGTGTCAGTTGTTACATATCTAGCATTTTTTTGTGTTATTCATTTGGTTGCTGTTTTTCTAGATTAATATGGTGCCAGAGTTATGTCATGCAATAAATGGATTGTAGGTTCAAATCCTTGCAACCTCTGTCCCAGTCCTTGCCCTTTGGGGAAGACATGTTGCTGGCTGGTGGAGGGCAAATGGTAAAGTATATGAGTAGTTACAAGAAGCAATTTTTGACTTTATGTACCTGAGCAATATACGCGATTCTCAAAAAGATTTTATAATGCAAACTACTTCTAGTCAGCCAAGATGGCAAGAACTTATATAATCAGATAAATAACTTGTCAGGAATGTTTTTTTCTGGCTGGGTGTGTTTGTGTTTGTGCCTGCTCACTTTGTGTTGGTTAGGTTGATTGACTGGGCAGGCTGAGCTTCCTCTGCTTGAGGAGGAACAGGTGCTTCTCATTCTGCGCTTGGTTGTCAACCTCTCACGGTACTCCCAAACATACTTTTCGTCGCTTCCTTGAGCCTCCTTGTTGCAAGTGTTTTCCTCTCTGTCCCTATTTCACTTTGTTTGTTTTATGCTTTATCAGGTTACTGCTCAAACTAAGCTGCCATCATTACAGATCAAACAATACAGACAGATCTCCCGAACTCCACTACCCACTACTGCATCCATTCCTATTCAGCCTCTGTTCCGTGCTACTTGTCCTCCCAGCATCACCATTCTAAGAATCTAAACCAGTCACTACCCCCAATCCAACCTAAATGAGAAGCTAGTAAATGTTAGAGGTGACAATAGGCTCTATAGGCTTATTAACAGCCATGGTAACACCTAAATCTTAGAAATATTAGTTTCCAGAGGGCCGCCATTCAAATGGCATCAACAATCTAAGTATTTTCATCATTGGAAATAACATTCAGAATCTGTGAATAACTAAAAATGTCACAGGGAAGATTTGCTCCTGGTTTTGCCGTGGCCTGTCACACATATTGATGAGCAAAGCAAAGCCATTCATAACTCCCAATCATTTTATTAAGAGACCAAGAAAAATCCATCCATCCATCAATTTTCTGTACACCCTTGTCCCTATTGGGTCTGCTGGCACCTATATCCAGCTTACAACGGGCGAGAGCCAGGGACATACAGAGACATACAGGAGAAACAACCACTCATACACACACTCACACCTAAGGACAATTTAGAGTTCCCAATCCACCTAACAGTCATGTTTTAGGACTGTGGGAGGAAGCCGGAGTACCCAGAGAGAACCCACGTATGCACAGGGAGAACATGCAAACTCCTTGCAGAAAGACCCAAACCAAAGGCTGAGTCAAACCCAGAGTCTTCTTGCTGCATGGCAACAGTGGTACCCACTGGGCCACTGTGCAGCCCTCCAAGAAAAATCTACAAACAAAAAAATTAAATTTAATTAATCCGCTTTCAGTATTAGTTACTTCTCTTCTGTCGTCTGTTCTACAGAACTAAACACTACAAACATTGCAATCATCCTGTAGTGTGAATGAGTCCACTACAGCCCAGATTTCTTTATATTGTAAGTTAGTAATACTAAGGAATTACTGGGATCTATACAAAATATGATCCCGTTTTTCTTTTCCCGGTTTCTTTCATAGTTCTGCTGCTGCATAGAATTCCCTGTTGGTGCCAAGGTTCATCACTTCCTTCTGCTTTAGATGCCACAGTTTAACAAAGGGTTACTTTGACAAAACTTAGACATGTAGAGCACAGTACAATGAAGGCCTCTATGCATCTTAGCAGCAATTTTCTATGATATGTGACTTTACTCCGATATGTAATATTCATATTATAGTATCTTAGAGTCATAGTTGGAAGTTAGTTCAGCTGGAAGGGAATGCAAGGCAGTACTTCAAAAAAAGATGTTATGCCTTTAACAGATTAACATCTGTTATTTTTTAAGTTTTATTTTTGTTGTTAAAGTAGATATACTAAACTTTAAAAAAAATTAAAAATGCCTTTTTAAAGGTCCGGTAAGGACTCTTTGTTTTAAATATAAATGTTGGGCGCCTGTTCTCACTGGAAACATCTTGATTCAGTCCTTCATAGAGTGTTGTGATATTCTAAGAACAAGGAGATTCCCCTTATTTCCAACAATGTTTTAAGTTTGCAGTGTTCTTCCACCGGAAGCAGGGGAGACAGAAAGTATTAAACATCTTTATCTGATGCAGACAGTCGTGAATCAATCAGAGCGCTTTCAAACAGACCTGCAGATTAGGATCAATCAATGTTAAAGGAAAAAATGTGTCTCATTACAGATAATGGTTTTAAAGCAGTTTTTAGTGTTTGCACTTTAGAATGTTGGCAGGTCAGGGATGGGAAACAACCTCTACTGATAAGTCTTTGTAAGCAACTGTATCAATGCATGTCACAGCAGTCAAAGCTGCACAACCAGAAACCTTTTTTTTCTTTTTCTAGACACCAGTTACAATACTTTCTCACTTACTGATTTACTAAATGCTCATATTATCCAATAAGGGACAAAAGAGTTACAGTAATAACCCAGACAATAATGTTACGGTTTCTTTGGTTTGTGGACATCATTATTTGAAATGAATTGTCAGGACATATTAAAGCGCTTGTCACAATTTCGTTTTCACAATGTTTCACAGTGTTTTCAAAATCCACAAACAGCTGTTTGTGGATTCTGAAAACACTTAACTAATGAATGTTTCACTGCTAGTTTAGACATGTAACAAGTAACAAAGTATCCATGTTTCCCACAGTCCGCTAATGTAGCCTTTTTTACTTCCTCTTCAATTACCGATGTGTTCTAGTAGCTCATGTTCCAACACTGTTCTTTGATCCTCTACACTGGACACATATCTTGTTTTAGTGGAGCCATTTATCTTCTCTGTTTATAAATTCTTATTATGGTATGAGATAGGTGTTTAACTAATGGTTAATTAATGGTTGTGCCTATAAGGTCTAACAGCAGATGATGCTATTAGTTGCTACATATTGATGTGACATAAATCAAATTATCCCTAATGAAGCTTAATTTTTATTCTTAAAGAGCCTAGCTATAAATATGAAACCACAGATGTCAAAACTCAACCTCAGCAGGCTTTAATGGAATTCATACAACTGTAATGAGTAGCGAGGTGTTTCATGTAAATGAGGAGAAGACTAAAATAATTACTTAGATACCGAAATATTTTCACTTCCACCATCTCAACACTTTCTCTTCAGTTCTAAAGATCCATTGGCATGACTGTACTTGAGGATATTTACCAGCATATTCTGGGTCCACATGGGGAGGGTAGAAGCGAAAGTTGATGAAGAAAGGGATTGGCATTCCATACTTGAACCACTCCACCACATAGGGCTTTCCGTTGAGTGGGTGAGGCACGTAGCATCCTAAGATGACGCTCTCTCCTGCGTGCGCTGTCACAAACTGGGGCTCCTTTCGCACACCGTGGGCACCTGGGACACAAGGGAGGTACAAGTCAGGTTAAAATGACCAGGATGAGTCCTTTATAAGCTATTTGTGCTTACCCATGTCTTAGCAAAGACACACAATTCTCTGTTGTCAAGAGCTGTAGTATTTCAGTCAGGAAAATCTATATGAGAAGTTTCCATAAAAGAGTTAAAGTCCATGTACCTGATTAAACATAAACATGACAAGAAGAGTCTGAATGCATGTAATTTGAAATGCAACAACTAAGCAGGCTTTTGTGATAGGATATTGCACACATTAGTGTCAGATAGTCATTTTGGTTTCAGAGACAAAGGAGCTTCAGTTCAGACTAAAAAGAAAAAGGTCAAGCAAGAGTGATTTAAACTATTTCAAATACCTTAACAAAAGTTTTTTTTCATCCTATTTGTCAAAGAAGTATTGTGGCATATATGCCGCTGGATATTCAAATAATATGACCTTTAACCTGTTACTAACAGAACACTCTCTAAAGGGTGGAAAGCTGAATCCTTATATTGTTCCAAAGCTAGTTCTAACGGGGCTCAGCTTAAACAGAAGCACGATTGATGTTAACTTGGAAAATCCAGGTCAACACATCTAATCAAATATCTTAGCAACAGGTCCTTTCTGATCTCACGGAATTGTCTTCAGACTTTGTATGTACAACAAAGTGAATAAAATATTTAATCTTAAAAGTTTCCCCCCAAATTATCTTCACATAACTGTATCCCTGTGTTGGTACTGCCAGATATAATCACCATCTTCACATGATGGTAATTCCAGTTCAGATTGCTCCATATGATGCTCCACATCATTAAGAACAAAACATGCTGTTATCTGTTCTGTATTTTATCTCCTTATTGTAATCCCCAAGAAACATGTCCTCTGCCTTTACTATTCCATCTCACCTTCAGACTTTTTTGGATAAACTTGTTCTTATTTATATTAAAAGTATCTGTTCTCAACCCTAAGAAATAACATTTTGACCTCACTGTCTGGACATTTCTGTAGGGTAAAGGTCACCACATATTCTTGGAGCAGATTCCTCAATTCCCCATTTATTCACTTTTAACACAGTAAAAGCCTGTTGAACATCAACTTCTATCTCTCTCTCTACAGTCTCTTGGATTTAGAAACGAGGTATCGATGAAATGATCCCATTTTTTGTTTTCTTTGACCCCATGATGAGTAAATGCAGTTAAATATATTTTTCCATCTTCAATTTCCCTGATAATTACATAGATTGTTACTAGATTGGGAATTCTGCAAATGCTTAACATGATCCATAAATGTGGCTTGTTATGTTCCATGGCAGAAAAGAGGACCCAGAATTTCAGTCGACATAGTGTAATAAAAATTAAAGTAACTTTTATTGGAAACAAGTTAAAAATTACAGTCCAAACAAGGGCAAATGCATGGGTGATACAATAGTGGGTGGGCAGAAATGGGGTCTCGCATTTAAGGACTGACTAAGGGTTGCATAGTCAAGGAAGAATCATGGTCAGATTCCTGCAACAAACCATCACAACAACCTCGGCCGCGTGAGGGGACAAGGCCACAAAAAGAGGGCAAAAAAACCCCAAGATTAAACAAAAAAAATAATAATTACACTAATCTTAGATTGTCCGCTAAGAAAAATACGTTCAGGAGGACCAGGGCATTGAAGGCTTGGAGTCAGGCAACCTGCTGTGGTACTAAGGCTTCAGGTTACGATACTTGCATGGATGCAGCTTGGGATCATGAGGCTTGCGGGACCGTAGCTTGGGTTCAGGGTTCACCCAGTAGTGTTTTTGAGCTGTAGACCCATAATGAGGATCTGGAGCTGGGGACCAAAAACAAGGCTCTGGAGGTGGGTCGTCCTCAACCACCTTGACAGACTCAGGCAGAACAGGGAGGCAGTTCAACCTCAAACCCATGGTGGACAAAGGAGGATTGTTCCTAACCCCTTTAGTGTACTTAGGAAGTTTCTGTCTAAGATCAGACAATATTATCAACCTCAGTAGGAATGGACATGGCAAACTGAGGCAGGTGATCCTTGGCTCAGTTATCTTGCTCTTGGCATGAGAAGCATGAAGTGACCTTGGAGCAGGCAAAACATGACTCTGATGTGGGCAGAGCATGATGTGGCACTGGAAGAGGGTGAGGTCCCCTCAGTAAACGCAGAAACCTTGGAAGCCGATGGCAATAGCCGTTTATTCTGCTGTACTTGGTTGCACATGCTGTCTGTTTGCTACATTGCAAATACTGAAATTCAGTGCAACAGCAAACAAATGCACACCCAGTTTATGAAAACAAGACTAATACTGTATAAGACACTCCCACTTTAACCCAAAAAATATCAGAAAAAGCCAATTCTAAAAATTTTGTGAGCGACAGCAGTTGTTTGGCACTCGTGACTCCATAATCACTTCAAGTGCAAAACAATGTATCTGGGTTACTGAAAGAAGATAGAATAGCTCCAACATGTAAAGTGTAAGGTTAGAAGGTGTGACGCGATTAACATGGATGTTTAAGTTGCTCTAGCATATTCTAAGGGGCAGCAGCTAGGGTGCTCTATGAATGACAAAATCTAACAGATATACAAAGGAATCTCAAACTGCAAGTCAAGTAGGATTAGGTATAGCTAGTTCAGGTGTTTGTTGATTTGGATTGTTCAGGTATTACAGTCTTTTTTTAGGGTCACAGAGAAAACAAAAAGCAGGGCTATGAAAAAAATGTGTTGTGTGCCACAACAAAAAAAGGCTTTTATTTACATAAATTTTATAAAATTACATAAATTGAGTTTTCATGGTTTCATTTTACTGGCTTTTCAGTACTTAACATAGAAGATCATGATTACGCCCTCAAGTAGAATACATTAAAACTTATTGGATTTTTTTATTTTTTTTTAACAAACAACTGCTTTGTGAGAAATTATATCAACTTAATTGGGTTAATTTGGTATAAATAAAAACTGAAACTTCTGTCTGTATATTTTTGTATAGAAACCAGGCTACTAGACAATGGGGCACAATTTGCAATTACCATAACAACTAACACTAAAGCTACTCTTGATAGCTAATTTTCAGGACCAATTTATGGTTCAGTGTTTCACCAAGAAGTGTTTTATGTGGTGGGGCGTATAACATTTTTTTTCCATCTGAACCACAGAAACGTAATTATAAATAAGTATATAGATAATTATCTAAATATTACATTAAAAAATCTGCGACAATAATGTCATTCCTCTTAATGAATAAGCGAACACTTGTGATCTCTGATATATTTTTTTAAGTTTTAACAATCATGAAACCACATTTGGACTGAGCTGTTAGCAGCTGCATCATCTTAAGAATTCATGGTAAGTAGAACAGAAAAATAAACTACGAGTCGAAAAAGCTTCATAGCAACTACAACAAAAAATCCATCAGCCTAGTTACAGTCTTCTCAAACTGTGTATATTGCAATTAACAATATTTGTTCACTGTGGAGAGTCACTGAACAATGAATCTACTCTAGTGATTAAACATTAAATTTGAAGCTGTGACCACAGATTCTCCGCTCTGTTCTATGGCTGAGGTTTGAAATTTCATCCTGAAGCAGCCATAGGCATTCGATGAAAGAAAAGTGCAAATTTATGCAAAAGTTATGCAGAAAATGTTTATCGTATTTTTAGTCCTTTTTGTTATTCACCAATCAACTTATATTGTCCTCACATTATAAAAGACATTTCAGAAAAATTTGGAAGATTAGACTTTGATATAAGTCTGCTTTTTTAAGACCGCATGAAGAAGCTGATAGTAGATAAGTGAGCGATTTTTCTCAGCTGTAATTTCTCATCCCCTCTGTCACCCCCCCTTTCCCCTTGCTCACACTCTTACACCAACATACTATGAACACACACTCGCGCTTCCTGAGGCTGTGCTACATGTTGATTGGCTGTTGGTGACATCACCACGCACTGCACAAAAACAGGCCCCTTTGGGAGGCATGACTTCACTGTTTGGTCTCGGTGAGATGACGAGAAATCCTTGGAGAGTGGAGGAATAAAAGATGAGAGGTAGAGCGCCCGCCACCGAATTCCCACTCCTCCCCGCCGCCACATCCCACTCCTCCCCACCGCCACCGCAGCACAGCAACCATTAAGGTTTAGCTCATTTACAATCAAAGACTCAGGGGAGGACACGGCGAAAACACTGAGGCGCAGTGTGGGGGTTAATGTTTGCTGGTGACTGATGCCAGGAGGACTGTTCCCTTCTGCAAGGTAGACCAAGATTCACTGAGGCTTGTAAAATAAACCGAGCTTTGTTATTGGCTCAGTGATGGGAGCCATGGATATGTTGAGTGGAAAAATTTTAGTTGAAGCGCAGCCGCAGCACATTCAGAGATGGTTCTGCTCGTCCTGTACCTGATCAGAAATAGGCTATAAATCAAAGACAAATTACAAGATAACGAACAGAGAACACGTGCCCTGCAGCTGTTTCATTAATATTTATACAAATACGTAACTCCCTACCCTCAAAATAAAATAACTTTTTCTTCTCCCTGACTCCCATGACTGTGGCTGTGATGGAGACAACTTAGGGAACAATAACCAGTCCACTCAACTCCGGCTTTTGAAAAGGTCTGGAAATATGTGTTTGTATCAGCGATGAAAGTGAAGAAGTTGATTTATCAGCGATAGCAAATACCACTTCAAAAATCCAACATCTGTCATAGCCGAAAGAACATCAACATACTATTATGTATAATCACATAAGATTGTGCTTTTATTTGTTTTGGTTTGTCTATGGAGTTTGAATGATCAGTTTTAAATTATTGTTACTGATGCACCGATATTGGCTTTTAGGTAGAGTTGCACACGTTTTAGCTTAATCAGCCCTGATTGGAGACACTAAAAATAATGGTTTTCAGATTACTAAATTTATTGCAACTAAGAGCCAAGTTGGAGCTACTAGTTAGAACTATTACAACTCTATTCAATGTGGTAAGTGTTAGTGTCCCGATGTAGCACGATACGATATCGATAATGCAGTATTCACTGGTAATAGCCAGTACAATATCAGTACTAATGGTACCTATGTTGTAGTGTGAGATGTTAGCAGAACATAAGTGATATTACTCAAATATGGAACATTAGTTTACAACAACAGGTATGTGGAAAAGTAGTCAGTGCTATTAGAAAATTAAGTTCTGTCATTTCACCATTTAATACCTAAATGGGGTTACATAAATTAGAAAGTTAAAACATAAACATTATACAGGTTACGAAGTCAAAAATGTCAATGCTCAGTTTACACCTTTTAGTATAATATTTTCGAGTTTTATTTTTTTTGTTCGAAATGACCTGTTACTGAACTCAACATTTTACAGATTTCCCTTGAATGCATCACTGGTATAGACAGTGTAGACATCTGTGTTATACTTTTTCTCTCCTTTGTGCACAAGTTGAGATGCTGTTTAATTGTATTTTTTCTGTTTATTGTTGTTTGTAAATGCTGGAAGTATCAATAACTTTATTATGAAGTTTAAGTAAGGCAAAGTGAATTTGGTTGATGGTATATATATACAGATTTTTTTTCCTTTACATAAAGTTCTGTTTATTTTCTGTTAATTGTGCGGCATTTTTACAGTTATTGTTTGACTTATTGGGAAATTTAGATGACTAACTAATGATTAAACAGTTTCTTTACATATTATTCATAATTTGACTCATAAGCTACTTCATACCGCACATGAAACACAGAACAGGAAATTTTCCTGCTTTATTAAAGGTATTGGAGAGGATCTTTTCAATAGAAAAATTCCAATAGAAAAAATTCTATAGAAAATGACAGCCATTAAAAAGCGACGGGTGGTGAAAAATAACTGTCTGTCAATGCGGAAATAAAAGTTACGCGATGACGTATATCACTAATGTCCCCACCCACACGACCCATACAATGCTCGCTCATGTTTGAACTTGGTTGCACATGCGCAGACTGTTGTTTAGGAAGTAAAACTGGACGGACAAGACACATCATTCACCATTGAAGAGATGTTCTCCACGTACGGCAGCGAAAATGGAAGCTCGCAAGAGAAAAACTGTGTTCGAAGTGTCAGACATGTTTGCAATTCTGTAATAAGTCAGATGCGGCGCCAGAGGCTGTGGTCCCACAGATGTAAACAGACTGCATGTGCTGAGGACGTGAGTGCTCCCGATATCAGGGGGCGTTACTAGAGATGAGGTGGCGCATGTGCAGTGTTGCGAAAATGAGAATGAGCTGAAGATCCTCTCCTATACCTTTAACTTAAAGCTTGGCTTTTAAAGACTCGAATTAAATAAATTAAACACTTGATATTTTTACATCCAACTATTATTCAAATTTTGAGTAAACATACACAATAATGAAAAGAAGAGTTAGTTCCATCTACTGGTTTGGAGCAAAGAATTCAAAAGATATTTCAGCAAATTGTATGTTACGCATGTCTGTAATAAACAGGAGGTAGTAGACTAAGTTTGCTACATTAGTAGTTCTTGGAAAATGTCTTTCCATTTCTATTATAGCACAATCAATTTTTTTCAGAAAAGCACCAAAAATACAAATTAATAAATAACATAATTGGAAAAGCTTCACCTCAAATAAGCTTGTTTTTTGGGTTTTTTTTACTGAAGGGGTTATTTCAATGTTGAGCTTTTCTAATGTAATACTTCAAAATGTGCATTTAAATACAAACACAACACAACTGGGACTTTTCTTCTGGCAAGTTGAGTCCTTTCAGTGCACTTTTCAGGTTGTCCACTTTGGGTTGCCAGAGCCGCCGCTGCATCTGCTCACCTGGCCAGGTGCATCCAATTGGCGATGACGAGCTGGACCAGTTTAAAAGGAGCGGTGGAACAGCTACTATGCGCCTGATTATTAGTTGCTTCTGGTAACCCTCTTGCTCTCAGTGCATAACTTGCTCTCTAGTTGAATGTTTGTTCTGTCTTTTAGTTCTTAGTTTCTTAAGTTTAAGTTTCAAGTTTCTAATTTCTCCAGTTGCTATGTTTGATCCTTCTAGTTCTAAGAGTTTTTTGTAGTTACAGTTTGTTTGATTTTGCTACTTTGTTTTTCACCTGTTTCATGCCCCTCATCATCTCTTGTGCTCCACCCAGGTTCTCACCATCTCCAGTATGCATACCATTCAAGAATCCCACCGATCAGTGCAATCCTCTGGTTTCTCCGTTCCTATGGTTCAACTCGGTCTGCTCGCTCCACCACTCACCATCTGCTTTGCTCACCCCCTGGACAACCCACCCCTGGAAATCACTGGAAGGACTCACCAGTCACTCCTCCTGGCGTCAACCATCCATCTACAAGTAAGATCATTCCATTATTCTTCAAGGTCCGCCTACATCACCTCAACCCACTCTGCTTACCTCTCAGTGGTCTCCGGTCTCCCACGTCATCCTTGCCATCCTCTGAGTTTCCCCGCTGAACTGTGTCGTTGTCTTCTGTCTCTGGATCCTTGTTGCCGTTCGTTCCTGGTTCCTGTCCGCTGTCTCTGGATCATCTCTGTTGCCGATCGTATCTGGCTCCAATCCGCTGTCTGCTGTCTCTGGATTTTTCCCCGTTGCCGATCGTCTCTGGTTCCAAGATCCCTACCCACTTCCCTTCAATAAACTTTATTATTATTGTACTCCTGACAGTCCTCGAGTTTATGTGGGTCAGAAACTTGAACAATATGACAGAATAATCAGGCCAAGCAGACCAACAAGAGGCTCTCAGGGGTAATCTCCGATCAGTACACCATGCTCCACTCACATAAAACCGTCCTTGGTTCACTCTCAGAACAACAAGCTACAACCAACCAAACATTAGATAAGATAACTCACCTCCTCCAAAGCCTGCTTCCCAGACCCTCCGACCCCGGTCCGGCACCGTACGAGGCCGACATTGCTTCCCTTCCTCCGTCGCCTCCTCTTCCTCATCGCTCACTTCTGGTTCCGGTTTCCCGGGGCGTCTCACTTCCTGTTCCGGAACGCTACTCTGGGGAGGCTGCCGGTTGCGAGGGGTTCATTATGCGGTGCTCGTTGGTTTTTGCTCACTCCCTAAGTCTTTTCCCAATGATGATGCCAGGAGAGCGTTTGTTATCGGCCAGCTGTTCCGGTAAAGCGCTTAAATGGGCTAAATCTCGGTTCCAACAATATCCAGAGTTCAGTTTAACCTTTCTTGATTTAAAGACGAGTTTATGGAATTTTTCGGACATGAAACAGATTATTTGACATTGTCTGGCAAGATACAAAAGATTAAGCAGGTCTCAAGGTCAGTAGTGCAGTTCGCCATAGAATTTCGCACCTTAGCAACCCGCTTAGAATTGGACCCTTGCTCCCTTAAGAGTACGTTTTTCTTAGCTTTAAACGATTAATTGCAGTATGATTTAGCTTTGTTTGATGAACCAGCTTCTCTAGACAACTTTATTTGCTTAACTGCGCAAGTTGATAGTCGTCTGAGGTAAAGAGACAGATTAAGAGCTTTTCGTAGAGCGTCTGCCTGTCAGGCCCCCGTTGCTCTCCAGCCTCCGTCCGTCTCCGCCGATCCACCTGCAATCCGAGTCTTGCCAAAACCCCGCAGGTCGTCACCCCAAGGACCAGAACACATGCTGGTCGGGCAAACCCATCTCACACCGGAGGAACGGAAGCGGAGGATGCAGTCCCTGTACAGTGGCACTTCCGGTCATTTCATCGCTGATCGTCTCAGATCCAAAATCAGGGTCCGTCTGTGAACACGAAGCCACAGGCGGACTTACCCATCCACACAGATCAGCCTTGCCTTCTACTTCCAGCCACTATTAATAACCAACTTAACACCTTCAATCTCTCCGCCCTGGTCGATTCTGGTTGTGAGCAGTCGTTAATAGTCCAAGCCCTCGTTGAACAGCTCCAAATCCCTATTTTACCCCTCAAGGTTCCCCTTCGTGTCTCTGCCCTAGATGGTCGCTCGCTACCTCATATCACTCACGTCACCAACTCCTTGGAACTAATCATCACTGGCAACCACATCGAACTTAGGACCTTTTTTGCTATCTCCTCCTCACAACCAGAAATTATCCTCGGCTATGACTGGCTTAACACTCACAACCCCACCATTGACTGGTCAGAACGTACACTAACCTCATGGTATTCTCACTGCCTCTCCTCCTGTCTCCAGCCTCCTGTTCCTCCGAGCCCGCCCCAGGAGGACTTCTCCATCAATTCTCAGGAGCTCAGCAACATCCCCGACGACTACCTGGATCTCAACCAGGCCTTCAGCAAAAGTAAGGCCTGCTCTCTACCACCACATCGACCCTATGATTGTGCAATCGATCTTCTCCCCAGAGCCCCCCTACCTGCTAGCAGTCTCTTCAACATCTCCCAGAAGGTACGAGAATGGATGGAGAACTACATTAATGAGTCCCTCGCCACTGGCTTAATCCGGTCATCCTTATCTCCCCTCGGGGCGGGCTTATTCTCCGTCACCAAAAAAGATAGTTAGCTTCGATCATGCATCGACTACAGAGGTCTTAAAAACATTACTTTCAAGAACAGCTACCCATTACCCCTTATCACCGCTGCCTTTGAGTCCCTCCATAAAGCTACAGTCTTCACTAAACTGGATCTCTGCAACGCATATCATCTAGTCCACATATGCCAGGGGGATGAGTGGAAAACCGCCTTCAAAACACCCACCGGACATTTTGAATATCTGGTCATGCCTCTGTGATTTTCAGAATATCTGTCTTTGTTTACCTCAATGACATTCTGATTTTTTCCAAAACTCTTTCAGAACACAAATCTCACGTCCTCCAACGTCTGCTCCAGAACCGTTTGTACATCAAGGCCAAAAAGTGCGATTTTCACAAGCCATCCATAACGTTCCTGGATTAAATCTTCGAGGGCGGGCAGATCCGAGCTGATCCCACCAAGGTCCAAGCTGTCACCGAATCGCCCACTCCCGACTCTAGAAGCCAGCTCTAACGCTTCCTTGGTTTTTGAATTGTTTTTACTGTAGATATATACGCGATTACAGCCAGACAGTTTCCCCACTAACTTCCATTAAGATACCTTTTATTTGGACGTACAGTTATGTTCAAGCCTGTCCCAAGTGTTCAAGACATAAATCCAGCAAGAAACCTCCAACTGGTCTCCTTCAACCCCTCTAAATCCCTAAACGTCCTTGGTCTCATATTGCTGTAAACTTCATCACTGGCCACTTTTTTTTTTCCCTCCGTTGCCGATCATCTCTGGTTCCCATCCGCTGTCAGCCGTCTCTGGATTTTTCCCCGTTGCCGATCGTCTCTGGTTCCAAGATCCCTACCCACTTTCCTTCAATAAACTTCATTATTTTTGTACTCCTGTGAGTCCTCAAGTTTCTGTGGGTCAGAAGCTTGAACAATATGACAACTTCATTAAATCTTTTTACTTGGAACATCCCTGAGTCAACTAAACTCTCCTTTCTCTACTGTACATTTTTATTTAGAAGGTGAATTTAAAAATGTTACTTTCTAATTTTAAGAAGAAACAAATGCAATATTTTCAATATCACATTGGCATTTTTAGTTGATACTGACTACTTTTGACTGCTACAGATGAATTTAAGGTATTTATAACTTTACAGTCAAAGTATCACACTACTTGAGCTTATGTTGAGACCTACATTTACTGAGGTTCAGATGTTTCCTGGCCTGCCTCCTAAAACTGTCTGAGGTAAACAGTAGAAGTGACAGCTCTGCAAAGTGCAAATAAAGCTGAAAGTTAAATGACATATTCACCCTCCACAACTGCAATTACTCAGAGCTCCTGCAAGGTCAGTGCATTATCATACCATTTATAATTTTTTCACCTGTTTCAGTCTGTGTCTGATTTAAAAGTTAAACCTGTGCTATTGCACTTACAAAATGAGACCTTTGATAAATTAATGAAGCCATTGATAATGTGGAGATCCAGCCAGCAAAGATTGTAGAATAAAAACGTAGGATCTAATAGATATACATGTAGGTAATGGCAATATGAGAATTTGAAACATAACTGTTTTAAACATCAGTATTAATTATCTCAAAAAAAAATTTTCTAGTTACATTTATAAAAATTATTTTTTTAAAAATAATAATTTTTCCAAATAATTGTCTTGGAATTAGAATTAGACTTCGCTTTCCCCAGCCACTTGGCCCAGCTCATCTGGGAGAATCCTGAGGTGTTCCCAGACCGGCCGAGAAACATAGTCCCTCCAACGTGTCTTGGGTCTTCCCCTGGGCTTTCTCTCAATGACACGTGCCCGGATGACCTGTCCAGGGAGGCGTTCAGGAGGCATTCTGATCAGATGCCAAGCCACCTCAACTGGAACCTCTCGACGTGGAGAAGCAGTGGCTCTACTCTGAGTCTCTCTCGGATGATCAAGCTTCTCACCCTATTCTAAGGGAAAGCACCAATGCCCTGTTGAGGAAACCCATTTTGGCTGCTTGTATCTGTGACCTCGTTCTTTTGGGCACCACCCAAAGCTCATAACCATAGAAGAGGGTGGGAACGTAGATCGACTGGTAAATTGAGAGCTTTGCTTGTTGACTCAGCTCTCTCTTCGCCACAACATATCGGGACAGCTCCAGCATCACTGGAGACGCCGCATCAATCTGTCTATAGATCTCCCGCTCTATTTTTCCCTCATTCGTGAATAAGACCCCAAGATACTTAAACTCCCCCACTTGAGGCTGCCCTACCCCCCACCCCCGACCTGGGGAGAGGCACTCAAGACCTTGGCCTCAGACTTGGAGGCACTGATTCTCATCCTGGCCGCTTCACACTCGGCTGCAAACAGCTCCAGTGGGAGAAGTAAATCTCAAGCTGATGAAGCCAGCAGGACCACATCATCTGCAAATAGCAGGGATGCAATCCTAAGGCCACCAAAAAAGGATCCACTCAACACCTGCAAATTCTGTCCATTAAAGTTATGAACAGAATCTGTGACAAAGGGAAACCTTGGCAAAGTCCAACCCTCACTGGAAATGAGTGGGACCTACTGCTGGCATTGCAGACCAGACTCTTGACAACGGACACACAGTACCCTTACAGCCCATATCAAAGGCACCCCATACTCCTGGAGTACCACCAACAGAAGTACCAGAGGGACATGGTCGAATGTCATCTCCAAAGCTACAAAGCACATGTAAACTGGTTGGGCGAATTGCCATGCACCCTTCAGAACCCTGCCAAGACATTTTTTTTATTATCAAGAACTTACCATTAATTCAATCGGCTACTTTAGGAAACCTATGAGATTAACTATTCACTATTCTATTTCAATAGCAGACAACAACTGTTTATTTAATTTTTCTATTCTTTCAATTCAGTTTATTCATATAACACCAATTTACAAACATGTAATTTTAAGGCACCTAACAAGAAAATCATTTAATCCCAAACATGCATTCATTTAAACATGTTAAAGAAATCAGTTTAAAAATTGTCCAATCTAAGGAAAGCCAGCAGATTGCGTCCATTCTTTGATTTGCAGCATTCACTCCTCTTACATCAGAACACTGAAACGATGGCTTGTGTTGCTTTGGTGACTTTACCGCAATCTTTCATACTGAGCATGCATGTAGCAACAGTGGATAGGAAAAACTTCCCTTTATCAGGAAGAAACCTTCGTACTGATCAAGGCTCAGTACGAGAGTCTGTTTACTGCGACCGACTGGAGGTTTGAAGAGACAGAAAAAACAAATAGTAGCAAAGGAAACGTGGAAAGATGTCTATTGCAACAGATGGAGCCGATTTTCTCCTCCAGGAAGGTCAAAATCAGAAATATTCAATTGAGGGAAAATAAAAGTCAGAGTAACATGGAATGTACTATGCATTTTGCCACTGTTGTACAGTTGTGAGATTGCCACTTGTAACAATTGTGTTTTCCCAGGGACTTGGTACTGGCTGTTGTATTTTTAAACATTTTTCGAAATGTCATCTTTTCAATAATAAACTCCAGCATCTCTTCAGTTTGTCAATCAAGGCTCCAGGAGTGATGAGCTGTTGGGAACTTTAGGATGGAGACATCTCACAGATTGTTTTTTTCTCTGCTGGTAAAACTACTTTGGATGATTGTGCTTTAGGTGCAGGTTCAAATTGTTTGTGCTGCTGCCCTTAACTGCTAATGTTTTATGAAAAATATGCGACATACCGGCTTGCAAAGGTTCAGCGGTTTGCCTCGTTCATTTGGTTTAAATCCGAACTGTTGCTGTTGTGTTCGACTTGAAAAAATTCCATGTTGGGTTTCCTCCCCCAATATAAAAGTGTTTGTTTAGTTTAGTCGTGAAGCCTTGTCTCCCTGTACTATTGTTACATCTAATCGAGTCAGGTCCTAACACACTGCTTCTTTTTTTGTCTTGTTTATATCTGTGTTGCCTTGTAATTAAGACTTGTCCAGGATGAACCACAACTCTCTCCCAATGAGTGCTGGGGGTGGCACCAGATGCACAGTAGAGAAATCTGCACCTGACGAGGGTTGTATGTCAACAAGGACCACATTATCTGAGGGGTGTACCTGACACGTTGTTGGACCCTTGGCCACATAGATTAAGGAAGTTATGAGGAAAAAAGTAGGTCCAACTAAGTACTGGCAGGCTAACCTTATAAAAGCCCAGCATGTAAATGGTTGCTATAGATGCACCTAACAGCTGCAAATGTAGCCTTCTTAAAACCACTACTGCAGAAAGTTAACAGCAAAAAGCTTTGTGTTCTTTTTATGTTAATTTTTATGTTAAAATCAATCAACACTAGGTAAAACAAAAGCTCATCATCCAGAAGAATATCAAACCACGGCATTATTATGTTTACCCAAAAACAGATAGAGTATCATTTAAAAAATGCATCAACACTGTCACCATGCACCAAAGCAGGCCACAAAAAGGTTGTAATACCTTAAGTAAATCAAATTCATGTGACTCACTTTTTATTTAAAGTACAGCTTCAAATTAGCTCAGAAAAAGAAAATATGTAGTGAATAGAATGTTGAACATTTTGTCTGAGGGTTAAAGATTGCCACCTCTCAATCGGTAACTCTAAGATCCTTCAGTGTGACTTAAACCCTAATGCTACAACAGGGCGGGAGACTTGACCTAATTCTGGCTCTCTTCCTCTCATGCAAGTGTTGCTCATTACTTTGAATTCAAAGGGTATCTTTCTAGGGTGCAAAAGCTTCTGATCCTTCTTCTGCACATGGAGTATGGCAAAGAGACATAGGGCTGCAGGAGCAAGAATACATTAATGTCAGCCAACATGACAAATTAAGATATGTAGAAAAACCCAGTTTAGAGATGCGTTAACAGAAAGATAAACAAGTTACCCCATAATCCAGCCATTAGCAAAACATTAATCCGCGTCTTCTTCATGACCTACTTCTGCTAGATGAAGCTAATCATCTGGGATCTGACATGTTCATCAATGAAGACTTTAATTTAAGTATCACTCCATTGTAAAAAGAGCACTTTAAAAAAAATTGTGGGATCATGTGTTCAAATAAAAATTTTCACACCACTGCACACACTCAGACCCCGATCATAAATACTATTAATGGTAAAGTGATACATTATCATTAAAAGGGCCAGAGTGACCAGACTGAACAAGAGGAGCTTTAATGTAAAAGAGAGATGAAATTACACAAGACCTAGGTCATATTGAAAGACACACTTAGAAAAACACAATTATGAGACAGTGCTAATTTTATGCATATTGCAAATGCTGGAAAGTTTTACAGTATGGTAACAAGTGGATGGTAGACAGAAAAGAAAAACAAAAACTCAAGACTGCTCCACATTTTCCCATTTTATCTTAATTATAGAAAATTAAGGTGAACTTAATGGACTCTCCATATGGAACATTAAATTTAACTCTGACATCTTTTAGCTTTAACATATTTATGAGTTTGGCTTGAAAGCTATAATCAGGTTTCGGAATGGTTCAGCCACTGGTAAATCCATGGAGGGAGCTACAGGTCAGGGTTATGGGAGGAGGCCTACCAACCATATTCCTATAATAAAGACATTACTGTCACTTTTCCTATGAGAAAAAACTAATTTTATTTATTACCTGTATTAACATTTTTTCAGTGTCAGTGGTATGAATAATTCTGATCTTAACTGAATCTGAGCAAAAAAAGGTGTTATATTTTCATCTTTACAACAAACATCTGTTGTTTTTATATAGAATAAATTGATTTCTGTAGTGTTTCAGCTTATGGACCCTGAGAGGGAATAAAATAGCCCCATGTTCCCAAGATGATCCATATTTACCTCCAAGATGGTCTCATTTCCCTGGTCATTATATCATATAATGCCTTTAAAAGAGATCACGTTCCACCAATTAGAGTTGTCAAGTTGTCAAAACAATTCTATTGGTCATTTTTAAAAACTTGAGATTGACCACAGCTGCCCTGAAAAAAAAACTGATCCTCTGCCCTGCAGTTGCTCAGCTGAACAATAATGGCTGACAGTCAGTGAGCCAGTGAGAGTGAGTAAAAGGGCAAAAACATGTGTTTAAAGATATTTCTATACATAACTCCATTACATAGAAAGAGACAGAGAAAGTGAATGAGCTTCATTAGAACTCCTCTCATCATGTCTATGCTACTTTACTATCAGCAGTGGGGTCCAAACAAAGCCAACATCAAACGCAATTTACTAATCTGCCATAAAGTAATGGAATTAGGAGCTTTGGGTGTTGAACATGTAACATTAAAGAACACACTGTCTGTGCTACATATTCCAAAGTGAACAAAAAGTGCTTTTTCTTGTTTTTTCTTTTTTTGGAAGATCCAAACTTCAGCTGAAAAAGAAGAAATAAACTGAAAAGCTTTAATACTAAGACCTTTGGCACTAACCGCATGCTTACTACACTGTTAGGGAACATGCTTTCCTATAAAAATTTTTTATGAAGATGGGATGTTTTGCCTTATGAAACTTCAATTCAACTTCAAACTTCAATGATACAAAAAATGGTTTCTGTCTGTGAGGTTAGTGATGATAATAGTTGCTAGATCTGTAATTTTTTTCCTTTCCTCTCTTGCTTATCTGTCCAGCCATCACTCTGTGATCATTTGCATGTGAGCAATGTCATTAGCATCCAGCCTGTGCTCAAACAGGTTGGTATTACCTTAGCCCGAAAACTTTCACGACTCACTATATTAGTAAATAATTACTGCAATCCAAGCAGTCCTTTGCAAAGTGAATATTGAATGTCCTGACATTGCAATGACAACGTATTTGATTCAAATGTATCTTTCGATCTAAATTGCTGTAAATTTGTAAATTACCTATTGATGTTAAACAGTAACAGTATTATAACAATCAGATTTTCTTATTTTATGTTAAGTTTGGTAATAAAAACAATCTTACGTCATATTATAAGCAATTTTTAAAATTATAGTTTTACTTGCAGTGGTGGAAACACGGCAGTGTATCCAGTTTTCACCGGCTGCATGCTTTCAGATCATATGTAGATGGATGTGCTGTCATTGATGCCACAACATTCAGCCTAGGGTCTTAATACGCTGCCACCATGGTAACAAAACACTATGACCTTTCTGCTTATGTTTTCTTTTTGTTCAAGATTGCCTGAGACCTATCACACTGTGTGATAGATAATGAGGAATTCACTGCATCCTTAAAATGCCCCTAAGGACCACATCTCGAGCCTGCAAAGAAAATGCTTATTCTTGCTTTTTCCCCGTTGATGTGAAGTCAATGGTGAAGACAGGGTTGCGTATTATAGGTGCACAGTATGGGCAGATGTGTGCATCGTGGCATTGTTTGGGATTTTATGTAACTTATGGTAACAGTGGTGAATTGATGTGTATACCGACAATCTTGGTGTAACTCTGTTGTAACGTTCAAGATACAATTCTCCAGCTGAATACCTGATTGCTATGGTGTATTCATGCACTACAAAATGTCACGGTAAAAAAAAAAAGGCCAACTGCAAGTTTGCCGATTCACTACTCAAAAAAAAGGTCACAATTAAAGCGTCGGATGTTAAAAACTAGAAGTAACTGAGCTGCTGGAAAAAAATTCATTTTCAAAAAATGTTCAGAGACACATCATTAGGATTTGTTGAAAAGTTGACCAACACGTACCCCCTACTACGGTACCCATGCAGAGGTGAGTCATCAGGTACATATGTGGGTATTTTTGCATTCAAACAAGAAAAAGGAAACATTTCTAATGTATTATGTCTCTTTGTATATGTCGCTGTTTTTTTTCTCTTTTTCTCAGCCAGCTTCAGTCTTCTAAACCTCAGTAGAAGCATGGGATAGTGAAACAGTCATTACAGTGTACTTTTTGTTTTGAAAAGCTGAATTCTCTAGTGTGAGTTAAGTATTACTGAATATGATAATTATCTGAATAATTAAAAAATTGTCTCACAAACAAAAATCTTTTGATTCCTTTTTTTCTTTTACTATCAATCATTTGATTCTGTGTGGCACTGCTGAACTGCCTTTGGTTAATGTGGTGGTAAAGCTACATTCTGCAATAATACCACAAATTTACAAAAGAACAATAATTATTTGGAATATTTTGGAGTTTTAGAAACACAATCAACAAAGACCTACACAAACATACTTGAAAAGATATTATTCCACAGTGTTTCATGTAATTGAGACATTTAGTTGTTTAAAAAAGTCTTAATAAAAACAGTCTCCACCCAACCCAAGTCTTAATAAGAATAGTCTCCACCCAACCCCCCTACCATCAAACACACACAATCTTCATTCTTTAAAATACTTGTTTAGTCAGAATGTGCTTAGTATTTTTCTTTCGCATATGAACTTAAAAGGAGTTTAGTTTTATAAAGAATAAACAGTTGTGTTCTATCTTTTGCACTTAAGCTTACATTAGCTTAAATACCTGATATCCTAATTTTACAGTGAAGTGCCTTTTGAGGTCACCAAACCTCTTACCTCCTGCTGATCAGCTGGAATTAAGGTCAGACGACGGATGGTGGATCAGTGGATACACAAGAATCCCAACATAGGGGAATAGTTAAATCAATTACTGCAGAGAAGATTCTGTTTTGTTAAACAGCTGATTGAAGAAGCCTCTCCTACATCAAATTGAGTCTTCAACGGTTTTCTTAGTGCAACTGAAGTGAAGTTCCTTCTTAGCCTGGAGGGACATGCTGTGTTTAAACAAATGTCACAAAAAATCAAACGTATACTTAGAATCTTGATGTGATTGACTTAGTAATAGGGATACAATGTCTTACAATTAATTGTTAAATAAACACTAATTAGACTTTAATTTGTTCCATTCAATTAACTGACAACATCTGCTTTGAACTTTGATTGTTGTAGTGTGACTGCCTTCCAGAGGAGGGAACCCCTGTTGGTCCTTAAACAGAAATAATCATGGCGGATGCGTCCCAAAACAGGAAAGTGAAAGCACTTTGTGTGATTCTGTCACAAATCTAAACCATCCTAAGTTTTTGCATATATCGTGCTTACTCTGCCGCGCTACATGGCGGATCATCATCAACGCCTTGACCAAAAATTAAAGGTAAGCTAAAAAAGCGAGAATGTGAGGACAGAAAAGCAGAAGGCCACCATGCATAAAAATCCCCAAATAATAGAAACATTCATGATGTTGGTGAGCATGGTTGATTTTGAGGGCTGTTGTGAGCTTCTTTGAGCCAAGTTTAAACATCCCGTTGATGGCAACCGTACCACCCACTTAGAGCGCAACAAAAAGTTAGCGGGATTAGAAACAGGAAGTGTCTGTCTACCACTGACTGGGCTGAGAGAGCTATTCCACAGTTTCTGTCAACATCTTCCTCCCAGACAGGACTTCTGTTCATGTGCCATATAGTAGGTTTTTTAAAAATACGTGTGTTTTCATTATGTTTTATTCAGCAACCTTAGAGCTTTATGATTTTTTTTCTAATTGCCTAATTTTACTTATGTACAAAAACCAGTATTTTAAGAACATCTAGTATTAAAAGATCTGAGACAAGAAATAGTTGATATATACTGAAGAGGCTTATTTTTTTAATTCAGCATATTATGACATATGTTTAAACTTGTGCATTGGTAACCCCCTTCATACAGGAGAATAATAAAGCTTTTTATGGCCATTTATCCATTTAGTTAGTTGATCAACACGATTATTGATATGCATTTCTCCTGTCAAGCAACCAAGTGTTTTTGGTGGTTTCAAACTGTAACTTCAATATAAGTCCACATTGCTTAACTGTTTTTAATACGATAATATAAATTATTTTCAGTCAGCAGCTGGTTTTCAGTTTCTCCCGATTACTGAATCTGTTCTATATTGTGTTCCTTAAAAAAAGACTAGGTGTGACAGCGAAGCAACACATTGTAAAACAATTGTGTAAATTTACTGACATTTAAATCCGTAACATCTAGCAAATGCTGCCAGCAAGAGTGCCTTACTCAGCAAACATTTTTCTTCCTCAGTAAAGGCAGATATGTAGTCAGAAATCATGTTTGCTCCAAAACGCAGGAATGAAAAATGCAAACATGGACCGTGACTTTTAAAACCATAGTTTTAAATGTTTAGAAATTCTTAACCATAAACACATAAACACATCTCAGCATAACCAATGCAAAAGTACATTTTGAAAAGTGAATCAGAGCATAAAACGATCTCATTTGTAATATGCATTTATCAATTGTTTTAGATTAAGCATCCTGTGATAATCTAACACAGGAAAGTATGTTTAATTGAGCAGAAGTCGCAAAATATCTCACCAGAAACACTCTGTCCAAGCAAAGCTGTCACTTCTTATAGAGATGCTTGAACCATGGCTAACCTTTAATTTTAACATTTTTTTTACTGCAGCTTTGTTTTTTACATCATCAATTATACAAAACATACATGCACTGACAGCAATGCAATGCTGTTGAGCTCCTTAGAGGGCGCAGTGAGTGGACAGAGAGGGAGTCCTTGTAAAACCAAAACCTGAGTCATAAATTTTCCGAGACGATAGGGAAGAGGGAGAGGGCATTTTTAAACTCTCATACATAACCATACATACCATCATCTGGGATTACAAAGTAGGCCTGTACAACTATAGTATGTAAATAAATAAATAAATTTAATAATTCAATTTAGCTACCAATTATGAAAGTAAAAATCTTCAGGGAGACTGTAGCTCAGTGGATAAAGCAGTATTTTAACAAAATGTTATATTACAGCCCCCCCCGCCACATACTGATGTGCCCCTGGGTAAGGCACTTAACCCCATGATGCAAAGCGATCTGTGTATAGGTGCATCAGTGTATGCTGGGTGTATGTACCTCAGAAACTGGTACAACTATAATAGCCAAAAAGAATGCTTTTGGCTACTACTGTAATCTCTCTTTTGACATATAAAGCCCTCAATAATCAAGCTCCATCGTATATCAGAGATCTGTTTACTCTTTATGTCCCTAACAAAGCATTTCGCTCTCAGACTGCAGGTTTACTGGTGGTTCCTAGAATCTCTAAAAGCACAATGGGAGGCAGATATTTTAGTTATCAGGCTCCTCTCCTGTGGAACCACCTTCCAGCTTTAGTCCGTGAGGCAGACACCCTGTCTAGTTTCAAATCTAGGCTTAAAACCTTCCTGTTTGATAAAGTTTATAGTTAGGAAGAGGTAGAGAAGACAGCCTAATCTGGTTGGGGGAGGAACTCAGTCTTGACAGACGGTTCTCCTTTGCTCTACCTTCTTCATGTCTCACTCTATAGGGTTAAGTTATTTA
>JAVLVB010000756.1:16798-45987 GCA_032876305.1 Orestias chungarensis | reverse complement strand
TGCTGGAGGACAATCTGACCACTTATCTCTCTGCTACTTTCTTCCTTTGTCCAATCTACTTAGTTACCGTTATTTCAACCTTGTTAACCTTTTGTTTTCTCTTAGTGTTCTTCTCTCCATAGTAACCACACCTGGCCTGGCGTTCTGTTAGCTGAGACAGCTTCTTGGATGAGAACATGGGCTGAGATGCTTCCAGTGACGTTCTACAACTGCTGCTATAAACACTATTATTTCAGTATCCTGTGCTTCTAATTTAGCTTTCTGCCTTTTCAAAGCCCCAGTCGGTCGTGGCAGACGGCTGCTTGTACTGAGCCTGGTTCTGCTGGAGGTTTCTTCCTGTTAAAGGGGAGTTTTTCCTCTCCACTGTCGCTACATGCATGCTCAGTATGAGTGATTGCTGTAAAGTCAACGACAACACAACCCATTGTTTCTGCATGCTGATTCCAGAGGAGTGAATGCTGCAAGTCAATGACTCGATACAATCTGCTGGGGTTCCTTAGATTGGAAACTTTTTTAAATTGATTTGTTTATGATATATCTTTGATTTTAATTGATTTTCTGGTAAAGTGCCTTGAGACGACATCTGTTGTAAATTGGCGCTATATAAATAAACTGATTCTTGATTCTTCTTACATTGAAAATAAAATAATTAAAAGAACTAATATTTTCACTTATTTCTCTGAGTATATTCTTACTTTGTAAAGTTTTCAAACTCATGCACATTTAGGTGGTTAATTGTAATGATCCCTGTTGTCTTTTGTTGTTTTTTGAGTTAGAGGTTTTATTTTCTGTGTTATTGGTTAGTTGTTATTATTCTTAGTATTATTGTTATTAGTGTTAGTATTGTGTTTACTTCAGCTTTAATCTCTCATTATCACTCGCATCTGGTTCTAATTATCTAGTCATCTTCTCCACTGCTCCACCTCCTGCTCCTCTGTATTTAAGCCTCATGCTCTCATTCATTCACCGCTGGATCGTCTGTTACCTTACCTCTCAGTGTTCCTCTGTTCCCCGCGTTCCGTTCCTCATCTCTCCCAGTAAGTTTCCCCTGCTGCTGGTCTCTCACCCTCTTTCGTGTCCTCCGGTTTCCCCCGATAAGTTTATTCTTCTGTGTTTTTGTTTCCTCGTAGCTTCTGTTTTTTCTCGCGCCCCTCGTTGTTGTTGTTAAGTTTGTTCTTATTTGTCTTTATTTTTTCGCCCGCTGTTGTGCTCCATACTCCGGCCGCGTTACATTCGGCCTTAGTTTGTGTTCTGTTCAATTACATCCATTCCATAAATTATTAATATTCACGCAAATCCACCTCTGCTCGAGTCGTTGATCCGTTACCTGACAGTAATGCTTTGAAATCTCAGGACAAAATGGCAAAAAGAGGAGGGGAGGACCCTTGTAGATCTGATCTGAGATTAGTTACTTGTTTTTAATAAATTTCTACATTTTTAATTTAAAACTATGTTACTTTAATGAAAAAAGGATTTAGATGATCCTCATATCCTTAATTTGTCCATTATCTTACAACCAATCCACTGTTGGATCATGAAGGCAGCAACCTAGGAACTAAGATCCAGACTTCCCTCTCCCCAGCCCCAGCTCCTCCAGGGGGACTCACAAAGTTTTCCAAGGACATCCATGAAATATAGCCCAGTTGGTCCTGGATCTTCCTGTAGGTCTCCTTCTCTTTGGACCAGCTCAAACAAATCACCAGGGACGGTTCAAGGAGACCTTCTCAGATAACCATGATTCTCACCCTATCACTAATTGAGAACACACTCTATGGAGGGTTCAAGATACAAGATTCAGTGTATTTATATAGTATTAATTTACAACATGTTATCTCAAGGCAATTTACTAGAAAATCATCACCTCCCAATCATTAATACATACTACAAAAATCAGTTTAAAAAGTTTCTAATCTAAGGAAACCCAGCAGGTTTTGTCGACTCATTGATTTGCAGCATTCACTCCTCCTTCATCAGCAGACAGAAACCATAGCTTGTTGTAGACTTCAAAGCAATCCCTCATACTGAGCATACATGTAGCGACAGTGGAGAGGACAAATTTCCCTATACCAGGAAAAAACCTCAGCTGAACCGGGCTCAGTACAAGCAGCCGTCTGACGCGACCGACTGGAAGTTTGAAGAGACAAAAGAGTAGATATATGCAGTAACTGTATCCATTAGTAGCACGTATCTGTCAGCACCACCAGCTGATGTCCTCCTCTAAGAAGCTGTCTTAGCTAACCGAACGCCAGACCAGGTGTAGCTTGTAGGTTAGTTAGAAAACCATTTCTGTGACTGACCCAGAGCTTACGACCATAGATCAGTTAAGGGCCATAGACCACCGGCAAAAATATTTGAGCTCAGGGCACTCATCACTGCCGCAGACCAGTACTGCAGTGGTATCACTGGAGACGTAGTATCAATCCACCTATTGATGATTTTTCTCTCATTTTTGATCAAGACACCAAAATACTTCAAAATCCTCCACTTGGGGGAAAGACCTTACCCCAAGTCTGGAGAATGGTTCCACCTTTTCTGTCTAAAAACCATGGTCTCATTAATTATCTTCATTCCTGCCGCTTCACACCCTGCTACAAACTAGTCCAGCAATTGCACTGTTTATTAGGAGGGACTATGTTGTTCTTTCAAACTATTTAAATCAATCTTAAATTTGTAATTGACCAAAATTATCGGGACAGCAGAAGAAGCAGTGTGCTGTTGAATGGTAATCATTTATATTCATGTTTCTTTCAGGTATTCATGTTTCTTTTAATACTAGAAGTGTTTGCATTTAATAAAAAGTATTCATGTTTCTTTTAATACTAGAAGTGTGTGCATATAACAAGAGCTATAAATTTTCTGATAAGGCCAGTTAATTCTCTCTGGAAGCTAGAAGAAAGTAACATGGGAAATGGACCATCAGTCGGTTCCCAGCAGTTAAAACTTTCAGTTAAAGTATGTGATACCAGGGAGCGAAACTTCACTCCCTTTTTCCTTTGTGCAGATTAATCAAGGCCAGCGAGGCACGGGAACAACGGTTTCTGAAACAGTTTGTGTAAATCAAATGTGAATGTTTATCTGTCTCTGTATACTCCCTAATTTTTAATAAAACAGTCTGATGCGACTGATAGAGCTCAGACCTGAGGGAACCATTGCACAGGCGGTCTCAGCTCTCTCTCCTGCAGGAGGACTCAGATGATTCACAAGAAGTGTGGACATTGAGTTGAGAAAGTGGTTAAGGCAAGAAAGATTTTGAAATTATTTCTGATAAAGAAATCTGGGGGACTAACTGCAGTCCAACATAGGAAACCATAAACAAAGAAAACCTTGAAAAAGCGCATGTGGGCTTTACATTAATTTACTGTATCCAATAAGGACATAAATACAAGAAATATGGAGTATGTTTTAGTTAAAAGTTGAGTTAAATGTTCTCACCAAATTTATTCTTAAATGATACCATGTAGATTTTGTGGGGGGAAAATGTGGTCGGCTTGCAAGGTACAAAAAAGTTTTTTAACAACAATAAACATCCACCACTCTCAGTCAGATTGTAATAACAGACTCCATCAGATGCATAAAACCTGCACAAGGTGGTTCTCTATTGAACAATGTAAGGTTTTAGCTGGTGGTAGATATCCATTACCAGCCAACTACCCTACTATGTCTTTATTGTCTAAATATGACCATTTCATCCTGCATCAACAGGACAAACACACTTTCTATATATAAACTGTCAACATATTTCCATATAGTAATAAAGTTGTAGTGAATTTCTAAAGTTCATCACTGAGTGTTCATGTGTGTTTAAAACCTCCTGGTTGGGCAACACTGATATGACCTTCTAAAAGGAGGATTAAGAACAGTTCATGTCAGCAGAACACAAGGTAAGTTGTTACCCGATACCTTGAAACCATCCATAGAGGCCGCCATCTTGATCAGTCAGCATGATCTTTAGGGGCTGATAAAGCATGATGGGTCTCAACACAAGTTTACCATGTTGGAGAAATACTAATTTTAAGGATTGGTTTTACATAATTTAACCACATCTTTAAAAGATTTGACCTAACCCATCTGTCAACCTTTAAACCTATGAAATTTAAATCTGTAGCGTTATCCTAAAGAAAATACTGCACCAACCCTAATAATAAAAAATTTATTTCATAAAAATGACAACCTAAGTATTCTGCCCATAATACCAGTGTTCCTGGAGTTTGTTCATTTACCTAATCCTTTCAATGTTAATATCCTTTAAATTGATTTTACTTGTAAAGTGGTTTTCTAATCAAACCGACCACTCAAAGAACCACCAATTGCATATAGGCAACTTGGGGTTAAGTGGCTTGCAGAGACAAAGCTCTTTATTAGCAGGAAGTTTGCAAAAGCCAGTTAAAAGTCTTCAGCTGGTCCAAAACACTGCAGCAAGGGTACTGATGAAACTTAAAAAGAGAGATCATATCTCCCCTATTTTAGCTTCCCTTTATTGGCTCCCTGTCAACTTATAATAGATTTTAAGATTCTTCTTTTGACATATAAAGCCCTAACTAATCAAGCTCCATCATACATTGGAGATCTGATTACTCCTCATGTCCCTAACAGGGGCATTTCGCTCTCAGTCTGCAGGTTTACTGGTGGTTCCTAGAATCTCTGAAGGCAGAATGGGAGGCAGATCTTTTAGTTATCAGGCTCCTCTCCTGTGGAACCAGCTTCCAGCTTTAGTCCGTGAGGCAGACACCCTGTCTCGTTTCAAATCTAGGCTTAAAACCTTCCTTGATAAAGCTTTTAGTTAGGAAGAGGTAAGGCAGACAGCCTAAACCGGTTGGGGGAAGAACTCCTTTGCTCTACCTTCTTCATGTCTCACTCCACTGGGTTAGGTTATTTAAGGAATTTCTATAGTTATGCTACAAGCGGCTTAGACTGGACAATCTGACCACTTCTCTCTCTGCTATTTCCTTCCTTTGTCCAATCAGCTTTAGTTATCATTATTTCAACCTTGTTAACCTTTTGTTTTCTCTTAGTGTTCTTCTCTCCATAGTCGCCACAGCTGGTCTGAGACAGCTTCTTGGAGGAGAACATGGGCTGAGATGCTGCCAGCGACGCTCTACCACTGCTGCTATAAAGTTTTTTTCAGTATCCTCTGCATCTATTTTAGTATTTTGTCTCGTCAAACGCCCAGTCGGTTGTGGCAGATGGCTGCTTATACTGAGCCAAGTTCTGCTGGAGGTTTCTTCTTGTTAAATGGGAGTTTTTAACTTTGGTTTCTTGTCTGCTGTTCTTCCATCAGCTACTCGTTGTGCTCAGTTCGCCAAACCAGTTGTTTTCATCAGTCATCTCTCCAAAAAATTCCTCTTCAACTATGTCTGTGCCTCTGTATGTGGTTCTGTTAACAACCTGTGACAAAGTTTCAACTTTATCTGATGTGTCTTTTAAAGTTTTAGACTTCTGTATAACTTAGATGCAAAAAGGTTAAAACTACCAGTTTATGCTGTGAATTTTCTTGCATTTTTCAGCTTGGCCAACATGTTGCAATGCCAGCAAAAACCCCTTCACAACAGGTGTTGGGATCTTAAGCTTAAAACTTGAGGATAATTTAAAAAGCACAGATTAGGCTATGATCGAATATATTTAGGCTCAATCCAATGAATGAATAATGGGTTTGGAAAGTCTGCATGTAGAAAGCTGACTGTGCTGCATCACTGGGCCAGGCGGTAAAATGAGACTGGAGCGAAACCCAGGCAGCTCTGGGAGGTGGGCTAAGGAGAAAGAGAGGAAAGGGAGCAGTAGGTGTATGGAGTACAGTAGTGAGAGAATGTATATAAAACCACACAGGGCAATAAAGATGTATGTTAGCAGGAAGTCGATATCAAAACCAAGCTGCTGCACTGAAAACCCTTTAAAAAGCAAATAGAAGACCTTAGATTTCAGATATTCTAACCTGCATTTGAGGTCAGTAAGAACCACCAGAACAGTCAGAACCAGAAACATGTAGTCTCTAAAAAGCTCAATAAAAGCTGTAAAACAACAAAGAGCATTTCTGATGGTTTTTGGGTCAATTACGATCAATGTCACGTCTGACTTAATCCAACCACTCTACCTCTATCATGTTTTATTATAAAGGCTATCATGTTTTATTATAAAGGGCCAGGTTATTCTGAGCTATTTCTATAGTCATGCTGTTATAGGCTTCGGCTGATGGAGGACAATCTGACCACTTATCCTTACGCTGCCACTTTCTTCCTCTACTTTCTACGAGTTACTTTTAGTTACTATTAGTTTTATTTATTTCAAATGCTGAAGTTCTGTTTTTCTCTCAGTATTTTTCTCTCCACACCTGGTCTTTTGTTCTGTTAGCTGTGACGCCTTCTTGGAGGGGTACTTTGGCTGAGAGGCTGCCAGCAACTCACGTTCTCCATGTCCTCTTATGAACTTTTTAATTTTGTTTGACAGACAAAGCACATGTACATCGGTTTCTCTGCTTTCCTGTTAAACAAGAGTTTTTCCTCTACCCTGTTCTTACATGCATGCTCATACATTTCTTAGCTGTAAAAAAAACGACACACCGCAAACTATTATCTACTACAAGGGTGGCCAACTTGAGTCTTTGAGAGCAGATGTCCAGTAAGATTTAGATGTGTCTTTGGTCCAACACAGTTCTCTAAAGTCCTCATGATGACCTGATTATTTGATCTAGGTGTGTTGAAGCAGAGACACATGTAAAAGTTGCAGGAAACCCACCCTCGAGGACTGGAATTGCCCTATTGTGTCTGCATGCTGGTCCAGGAGAAGTAAACGATGCAAGTCAGTGACTCTCTGCTCTCTGCTACGTTACCTTAGATTGGAATTTCCTAAACAGATTAGTGAGCCTTGACATAAAGTTTCCTAAATTGGCTCTATATAAATAAACTAGGAAAGTTCGATGGGTTGGTGGGTACCAACGTTCGTTTATGTAATAAAGGAACATAGAATGGCTGACGGTGGTACGTATCGACGTCACTTCATGTTGTTGCATCGTGTGTCTGTTAGCGTCTGCTAGCTCCACGCGCTCTCTTATTACTCTGAATTCTCTGTACTGAGACGTTTCTAGCTAATTCTAAACACACCTTCACAATAATCATACATTTCTGTTGCTCCACTGAAGTTTTTAGAAACCATAATTGTTCTAAACAGACCTTTTTTTGTGTCGTGAGCACTTGCTAGCTTAGTTAGCTTAGCTTCTAGCGATGCTATGGTTTCTCCCTTCTGCTTCTCCTCTTTCCTGCTCTGAGTGTCAGATGTTTAGTTATTCCTCTGCCTCCTTTAGAGATAATGGTACATGCAATAAATGTAGCATTTTTTAAGCTTTGAGGCGAGGGTGTGTGAATTGGAAGCTCGGCTCCACGCTGTTGAAACACCCGCAGATAGCCGAAGCCCATTAGCTAGTCTGGAGCCAACAAGAACAGGTTGCCCTACTGATCCTCTAGTAGTTTCCATGCAGCTGGGTAAGCAGCCTGGGTGGGTGACTGTATGCAGAAAGCATACTCCCAGAACCCAGCCTAGGGCTCACCACCAACCTGTTAACGTTTCAAACCGATTTTACCCACTCAGCGATACGGTGTGGCTTACATTGATAATTGGAAAACCTTTTGGGGAAAACCGGAGCAGCTCTTCTTTCTAGAAATGTGGCCAAATTTATTAACTCCTCAAATTACTGACAAACCAGGGTCCAGACCAGGAAGCAGAGTCGTAGTTTAGAACTCCTCTCTGCAGCTTCTCTACAGTTACCTACCCATCATCCCATTCAGACGGTGTCTTGCCCACGGCCAAAACCAAATAGATTAAAGATCAATCTAAAAAGAGCTAATCCTGAAAATCTAATAAAGATAAAAACAACTCAGATGAAACTAAAATGTACAACTATTAAGTGTGGCTTATTGAACATCAGATCTCTCTCCTCAAAGTCCTTATGCAAAAAGAGGTGGAGGAGTAGGAAGCATTTCTCAATCAGATTTATTAATTAATCCCAGGCTAACTAATAGTTATAGTTATTTTGAACATTTAACCCTTAGCCTTCCTCATCCAACCTCTAAAAGAATTAAACCACTTCTGTTTGTTATTTTGTATCGTCCGCCAGGTCCTTCCACTGAATTTATAGATCGGATCTCAGATTTTTTATCTGAACTAGTGTTAAACACTGATAAAATCATTATGACAGCCAAAATGTAGCTTTACTGCCATTTTAGACTCAATGGGCTTCACTCAAAAAATCCAAACACCGACCCACTCTCTTGGTCACACTTTAGACCTTTATAGTAGGTGTCTATCAAACTATGCTGTTACAGCCTTTAAAGAATCCATTCCACCTCTAATTTCTTCAGTATTTCAGAGAAATGCAGTGGACGGCTACAAATTAATTTCATGCCCTACACAGATTGATGCTGTTGTTCATAGTATTACGTCCTCATTGCGTACAACATTAGACAACGTAGCCTCCATAAAAAGGAAAGTGATTACTCATAGGAGGTTGGCCCCGTGGTTTAATTCAGAACGTTGTTAACCTTTTGTTTCTCTTAGTGTTCTTCTATCCATAGTCGCCACACCTGGTCTGAGACAGCTTCTTGGGCTGAAATGCTTCCAGTGACGCTCTTCAACTGCTGCTATAAACTCTTTTTTTCAGTATCCTGTGCATCGAAGGTAGTTTTCTGTCTTTTCAAACCCCCAGTCGGTCATGGCAGATGGCTGCTTGTACTGAGCCTGGTTCTGCTGGAGGTTTCTTCCAGTTAAATGGGAGTTTTTCCTCTCTACTGTCACTACATGCATGCTCAGCATGAGGGATTGCTGTAAAGTAAACGACAACACAAGCCATTGTTTTGTTCTGCTGATTCCAGAGGAGTGAATGTTGCAATTCAATGACTCGATGCAATCTGCTGGGGTTCCATAGATTGGAAACTTTTTCAATTTGATTTGTTATGATGTATCTTTGATTTTAATTGATTTTCTGGGAAGTGCCTTGAGACGACACCTGTTGTAAATTGGCGCTACATAAATAAACTGATTCTTGATTAAAATGTTAAGCTTCAAAGTCTAAAGACATTCTTTAAATTTATATTTTCAGTAGTGGGAAAATCTAATGAGACTAAATATAAATGGTCCTTCCTGATGCGCTTTTCTTAATAATTCATTTAAGTGACTTTAAATGTGGGATGGTTGTTTTTGGGCCAGATGGGCTGGCACAATTATTTATGCAACCATCTCCCTGGTTTACAGAGAAGAGCCTGAAAAGGCAAATATTTCTTAGCATAAAACCAGTAGTAACTGCAAACTGGATTGGTTTTCAGTTTGGCACAGACAGAATTACAGCGTTATCTTCTGAATGTTACCTCTTTATTTTAAGGAGATGTTACATTTCGCACATGTAACTGCTATTATTCTGAATCATGAACCAAGTAAAATGTACATGCAGATGCATGCAATCCAATCAAAGAATTTTATGATTGTAAACACAGCATTCATTTTAATTTAAATGCAAATATATTGCTGTTAACGTCTTTATGATGGACAGGTAATGATGTCCAGGCTTATTCCTGCCTTTATGCTCCTGGACATAAGCCTTGAAATAGGATAGGAGGAGGAATAAGAAGGTCTGGCCAGTGGAGGGAAGGCTGATTAGATGCAGTTAATGTAGGCACAGTGAAGTGAACAACAGGTGGAGAGAACCATAAGTTGCATGAAAGCTGCTACTAAAACTGACTTTTATTCTCCTAAGTATTGCATTTAAAAAATAAAAATGGGTTTGTTGTCTTTAAAGTGTTGAATGTCTTGAAATGAGAACAATTTAAATGTTTTAGCCAGCTTGAAGAAGAGCAAAAATACAAAATATAAAATCACAGCAACATAACATGCTGGAGTGGTTTCTTCATTTTTCCAGAGTTGTATACTCTTTTAAGCACTGAAATATAAAATGTATTTAATCACGCCTACTTATAATCAAAGTCTTTCTAGGGGAGGAGGAAGACTTAAACATCAAAAACACATTTTCTATCATTTACTCCGCTGTGCATATCCAACAGACTAGTTTATGGCAGTGGAGCTTCAGAGCTGCCAGTTAACTGTCAGCGACGGCCACTCGGCCCAGATATCAGGCAGATCAGCATCTAAAGGTTTTATAAAGTATGTCGTCTGCTCTGAGCACCAGCCATGGTACTTAAGGAGCATCGGCCATTCCTCACCCATTTTCTGTACCCACTTCGTCACAAGAGAAAGTAGGATTAGTAATGAAAAAAATCTTTTCAATTGTTTGCTGATTGTTGCTTTACTTTTGTTTTTACCTCAATGACTGAACTAAACTGAGTAGGTAACATAGGTAAACTATATCAACTATAATAATATTTCCTCTAAGATAGACATTATTATGCAATAAGGTAAGAAACATAATGGGACAAGATGAAAAAATAAATAGTGATAAATAGATTAGACACATATACAAATAACAGTTGGACAATTTAAACAGCGGACACGAATTGAGGACATCTCCAGAGATCACCTATAAATACACCAGGGTGTTGTTTCTGCAACATGGCAACGAGTGAGTGGACGGCATGATGTTAAGGATGAGCAGGTAAGTCTGATTAGGCGAGATGTAGATACTCTATGTTACAATTTCTTTTCCATGGCTGTGTACCGTTTGACTTATAAGATTATGTAAGAATAAAAAGACGTCTATGTCCAGAGCACACTGCAGCACGTTAGATGAGAAACAAACAGGTCAAGAGTTGTGATTTCTATTATTATTTAACTTTTATTTAAAATAGTAAAAAGACTATTTATACAGTTGAATCTATCTACCAACTTACATAGATCTAATCAAACTGACCACTCAAAGCATAAAATTGAAGCCACAGTCAGCCATTCGTCCTCTATCATTCTTAACACACACTGTACACTGATAGGTGACTTGGGGTTAAATGCCTTGCACAGGGGCGCAATGACATTTGCAGGAGGGAGCAGGAATTGAACTGGCAAAGGAAAGACAAGGCGTAAAGTAAACATGGTCTGATGAAAGAAGCAGTTAACTGTGGTGGGATTCCAGTGGCAGTCCAGCAAAAACAAAGAACAACCTGTGATCTGCTGATACACTGCCATGTTCATATGCAAAGTCCTTTATTCTTAGGCAGCAGGGATCAGATCAATGAAAAGGTTTCAAAGAGGAAACCGTAATGAGAAGCTGAAATCTCGACACTTTGTTTAGGGAAACACTCACAGGACATCAGTTGAGAGCCTGGCTTTTCTTGGTCAGCAGCTTTGTCTTTGGCATCAGCCACCCACTTTGCTTCGACTGCTCATTAAGTGATCAGACTGTAGGAATCATCAAAAAACTGGAACACAAGTAACGTTTGGGGGAATAACATTAATTAGGTAGCCAGGCTACATGCAAGCTTGATTTTCTATGCCCAGTTTATCCCTAAATAAACGTTCTTGGAGTTGGGAGACAGGATCGCCTCATGACAAAAACTGTTAAAAAATCTGACAAACTGTGCAGAATGAAAAGATGATTTCTTTCAAAAAACTAATGAGGCCCATTATTTATTTGTAGAGGGGGCTACTGCTTCTGCTATGACCTGCTTCTATTTCAAATAATCTATTCGTTACTTGTTGGGTAGCTGGTCCAAAAGAAATAATTGTGTCTATAGATGGGAAAACTGACTCTACTTACCTCTCATCTTTCACCCAGCATCTGACCTTTAACAGGCTGGTCTATCAAAAAAATACACCATAACAACCTGAACTACAAACCTTTTTTTTCCTATTACTACAAGTTCTAAAGGGTTATTTTTTGCAGTTCTCTTAAGAGTTTAGACTGTGTTTTATCAAGAAATGTCTAAAATACTCTACCTGACCAAACCCTTATATGAATGGAGACTCATTCAGAGTGGAAGCTGCTCCATCACTGCTGCCTTATTGAATGCACTGTGCTCCGTTACTGAACTTAAACTGCATGGCTGCTTATAGAAACCGGATACCCACCGAACTCCTACTGACCGAGCTCAAAGTAGCAATCAGTGTGGAAACAGAGCCGGACGGATCTCTGGATGCGAATTTTATCTCCCTTGATGTTTCTCTTCCCCTCTGTCTTACTAGCAGGGTTAGTTGTACTCCTTTCCCCCCACTTGTAGTTAGTATTATGTTCTGCAAATACCTTTGAATTAATACAGACTAATTCTAACATTCTTTAAAACATAATAGCAGTATGCATTCAGTAAGTTTTACAATTCAGTTGTTCACATCTGAATACAAACAGAGCAGTGATACTGTTTCTGAGCAGGCAGAGTGAATGTTCAAACTGCCTTGCTGAAGTGCTGATGTGTTGCCATAGATACAAGGTGATTTACATTAACACTGCTCAGACCCTGAAATCACAGCTCCTCTATTACAGGCACTATGGTTGATCTGTTCGCCTCTAAATCACAAGCACATTGTGCCAGAGTCAGCAAAAAGCACACAATTCTCCACATTCAGTCTCAGTCAGTTGTCTCAGTATGCTTCTGTTTACATGGAGGGAGAGTAAAAGATGGGAAATTATGAGGAAAAAAAAAGAGTATCCTGCATCTAATATCTCTGATATAAACATTCGAATACAAGCAGTCAGTTCCAGTGTTAAATCCACAGTTGTGGTGTGTATTTGTAGCCTTTGGGTCGAATCTTTCATACCCACTGGGGTTAAATATTTTTCTTTTTATGAGTAAAACCACCCAATCAAGACTGTAACAGCAGTATTATATTGAGGTTAAAAGTTGTATCAAGACAGCCAATAGCATAAAACAAAAAACATGGTGTTGTAGAGGACACATTCCATTTTCAGAAGACTTCAATTAGTGCCTCTTACAAAATCATAAACATTTGTAAGGACTGCATATAATAAGGGCATATAGTTTGATAGAAATCTAGATTTTCAATTAACGTGCGTTATCTTTGAGTTAATGGAAGGTATTAATCATTTTATTGTTTACGTCAGTCTCATACTTATTAGGAAATGTGTGTTTAGGTGTGTTATTCTCCCCCAGGGTTATTTGAGAGTAAATACCTCAGGACTCGCAGTGTTTAAGACTGAAGCAAGGACACGAGGATCTGACGCAAAAACTTGTCGCGTCTGCTGGGTCTGCATGAATTTGGGGTTTTGTAAAAATGGTCCATGCACAAGATAGGGAATTTATGGAGCAAATGGCATAGCTTCATTCAACCGTTCAGGAGAGATCGGCTTGATGATCTGTCTGAACATAATTGCATGAACAAAGGTTGAAACAGAGTGCATGAGTTTCACAAATCCTCGTCTACTCACTGTTCCTTATAAATCCCTCAAGCAAGAACAGTATGAAGTTTTAGAAAGAGAAAGACTGATTCAGATCCGATGGAAATGCTCTTGCCATTTCTCTAGGAGGAAGACAATAGGGGTGTTCTGATCCAATATTGACATTGACTATTGATCCAATTAGGGATTAACGATCTATGGCAGGAAATAATCACATGTTTGAGGGTTACCCAAACTCTGCTTTTAACCTCTCTAGAACCTCCTCCCTAACCAGAATACTACAGAAACTTTTTTAGCATTCAACATAGACATGGCTGAATCCTCACATTTGTTTTAAAAGAAAGAGAACATCAGATTCAAGTTTTCCTTTATGTTGGTCAGTCGCATAAAATCCTAAAAAAATAAACCGAAATTGGTTTTGGTATGAATACATTTGGTTTTCTACCCAAATGAAAGCAACTTTTTTACCTACATTTTTAATTCATAACTTTAGCCTTTAATTTAAAAAAATCATGTACATTCTGCACACTTTAGTTTAAGCATCCTGACGGGACATTTAACTTTTTTCACCTTCTTTTCTTTCCAATCACATAATTCTGATGACTAAAAAGAGTTTGACATTTGCCATCAACCAGCATCCCACTCGCCTTCCCTCCCCATCCCTCCTAGCATGCTGTGGCATATGTATTTATCCAGTGACTGCGCGGCATTTATCACACAGCTTAGTCATAATTGGTGCAACTTAGTCTGGGGCACAGAGCCTGTTAGTGGGCATATGTTCAGATCTGGTTAAAGACACACTGTTCCCTGAGGGGACGGCTGAATGTGGATATGTGTGATACTGAAGCTCTCTGTGGAGATCACCCTGAGCTTCCATTAACACAAAGCACCGTGTTCCTTCCCCGAGTTGCATGCGCAAGCTGAGAGAGGCCCCTCAGAACCTGGAGAGGAACCGGCACAGACAGGGAGGAGTAATAGAAGCAAGTGAGGCAGGGAAAGCCAGAGCAGGGCGAGAGAGAACGTCCGACTCTGGTTAGGCGGTTAACAGACAGGCCGAGTGTCGGCTGCCAGATTGAGAGTGCGGCTGGCATCCATACGTGTGTCCGTGCACGGATGCCTGCACAAACATCTAATGAAGCAAAACACAAACACCAAAGCACTGACTCCAACAAGTCCAGCCACAACCTTCTTCTGTGTTGCTTGAGAGTATATAATAATGTTAGACTTTCAACAAAAACATGACATAACTGCAGATAAGTGTTGGTGAGTTTCACAAACGGCTGTTTCTATGATGTAATCAATGATGTAAAATAAATTACTGCTCCATCTCTTTTGAAGGTGAGAAGTTTGGATGGAAAGAAGTTTGGGAATTTTCTAAAAGTCTGACGAAGCTTTTGTTTTTGGTTTCATCGTTGGTCATGTGAGCATTGCTCAAATCTGCCCAACATACACGGAAACGATGCCGCTTCACATACCTAGGGTTAACATAACTGGAAAGGTAACTGTTGCAATAATTCTTTGGTTTGTAAGTCATTTCACCTTTCTATGTAAGTTCTTGGAAATCCTGCACAACGGTTGATTCAAATATTTTTTAACCTGCACTCATTTCTGTGTCAGGATGAACAAACAATCATAAAGATTAAAGATCTAAACAGAAAATGTTGCAGTCTGCAGTTTACACACACTCACCATGGTGATGAGTGTCTTATGGGTTGATGCTTATGCATTACTTATTTTCAACCAAGATTAGTTTGAACACAAGATCTGTGCATCACAAGCATTATACATAAAGGCTTGATTACACTCAACGTTTAATGAGCCATCACTAAAGTACTAATACATATAACTAACTAGTTAGTAGTTCGACAAAAGCATCAATTTATATAGGAAACATGATTTTCTTATACACTCATATAAAAATGTCTCAAAATCAATTTTAAAAACTAAAGCAAAATCTGTTGGCTGTGGAAAGGTTATGAAAAAAAAGCGTGAAGACATTAGAAATGATTTGATCTGTCCAGCTTTAAAAAATGATTTACTCTTAACAGCATAGGTAAAGTCTGTTAACCTGAAACAATATTTGAACTTAATGTAAAACAGTTTTTCAAAGGCGATTACTCGCTAATGATTAAAGAAATGGTCATGAATTTAGTTGTTTAGAATCAAAAATCTACTCTGAACCAAATGTGGTCTGAAAAGTCTTAATCATGAGAATATGAAATATTTGCACCCCAGTTACTATTAATAGAATAATTACCAAACATCTGCCTGGCGGTGAGGGCATCATGCTGTGGGGTCTGCTTTACTGCCAGTGGTGCTGATGCAATGCAAAGATGGTGAATCCCAACATACCAACTAAGAATAACAGTCAATAAACACATTGCTGATATTAGAATAACACAAAATTTCTATATGAAATTGCTTTATATTGTCACTAACTAATTTCTGGAAGACATGGAAGTTGTGGACTTAAGAACGGTCAGAGTTCGTCAAGGGTGCATTCATACAGCAGCTCAACTGATGCTTGATTAATTGTAATGTTTTTGAGCAATAATGGAAGCCAACTGTCGTCACAAGATCCTAAAAAGATGAAGTCAGCAAAAAAAAGAGAGAGAGAGCCATTGTTTACATCCAGATTGCAGAATTATGATATTTTTCACGCCTGTTACTTAAAATGACCATTCAGACTTTAGACACTTTTAAAAAATCTAAGCCTACCAATAATTCCTTCATGCAATCATTTGGGATGGCAAACTGTGTCTAGTATTAATGAAGAAGAGTTGACAGTTTAACAGGATCAAGACAAAATGTAGTCAACTATCCAGACAAACTCTGAACTGAGCAGTAAAAGAGAGTTTATGATTGGTTTGATAGTAATTAAGGATCTCATAGCAACCACACCAGATAATAACTTCCTTCTTGGTCTAATTAAGCAAACATACAATTTGCACTGAATAACAGCAAAGACATCAGTGGAAACTTGAAAAAAAGATGGCCGACAGTTTCATACACAACATAGGTGTGATACAAATGTGTTTCTTGTTCCGTGTTGGTAAAACTACAAAACGGCCTGTAGTCTTAATTTAAACCTGGGAACAACAGTGTTCCTGCCTTTAGCTGCTGGTTTAAGCCACAACCAACAACAGAGGGTTCATGCAAAATGGAAATAAGTCTTTATGTATGAGCTGTTCCCCTTAGGAAACATAAATAAATGAATGCATAAAAAAATTAAAAGGTTTTTTTTTTTTTTTCTGTAAAGTTATAATTATGGAGGAATGAAATGTTGTGGTAGTTATCACTAGAATGATTTACACAGTATCAAACTCGAAGGAGATCCCCTCACCCCCTTCAACCTGCATGTGGCTGTTCTCTCTCATGAAGCCATCAGGGTAAAAGTCACATCCAGCCATTCCAAATGACAGAGATGACAGCGAACCACCACCAGCTGCTCATTGGCCTCAGTGACCAGACGCGCCCTCTGGCGGACAGAACCGGTCACGACTCACTTGGCCAGTTTTACAGGGAGAGGTTGACCCACTCAACATTATAACCACATCCACAGCGGAGCATCATCCTCACTAAGTTCCCCTTAAAATGAGATAAAACGATGCGAGGCAACCGGAAGCTGGATGTTGATTTCTTACAGAATAACAACAAAGCAAAGTAAAACATCTGGGGAAGATTATAATATGCAAACTGGACTAAATATTCCCACTTAATGCCATAAAAACACGACACATCTCCAGCAGACCTAGAGATAAATTAAACCCAACTTCCTCCTGCCTCTGAGTGAGAATGATCAGGTTTCTGTGCAGGTTGGTTATTTCTTACCTTTAATAAACCTGAACTGATTATTTCCCTCATTATGTGTTCCAGTTGATGCACATCTGAACTTCAGGATATGTTTAACAGGCATAAGATATGAACAAAAGTTTAAACAAAGAACTAATTAAGAAAAGGCTCTTTAAACAGGTACATGGATGAATAAACGCTTATTTCAAAGTTGAGCGCAGAGCGGCAGCGGATCCAGATCCTGCACTTCGACTCACCTTGAGCGGCCGTTCCTCGGGTGCTGAATACACTTGCTATCAAAGTGGCCACATACCAAATCATAGTACTATAACCGAGCAGGAAAAAGCCTCATCATATCTCAAAGGGCCCCGTTCGATGAACCAGCTGTCCAGGACCAACACAGACGGGCCGGTATCCTCGCTTCCCCGCTAGCCGAGTCCTGGACGCTTCACCGACGGCGACTCCCCCTCTCTCTTCCGCTCTCCTCCGCTCGGCCTCGCGCATCCTGAGACGAATCACCTGCGCCAATGAGACGAGAGCGGGCGGCGCCGCGAGACCGCCAGACAGCCGCGGTCCCGCCTCCGCACTGGTTCCATTGACGCACGTGAGAGGGTCGCGGCTGCTGATTGGTTATCTGTGCTGTCCCTCTCGCAGGTCTAATGGCGCGTTCACGTTATAAAAATAGAAAATACATCTGAAGTTACCGGCGTTTGTTCTAGCAGCTACTTTGAGACCTTAATGCTCTTTTTTAAATTCATAAGACCGAAACATAAAAGATTTAATTCATGTCACTCTTTAAGCAGTGCCAGTATCACAAAATAAGATATTTATTGCATGTTTTTAAATAAAATCACCGACATCTGTTCATTTTTCAAGTAACACCGCATTTATCTTTGTGAAATTAAATGCGCTTTCGGGTTTACAGCCTTTATTATGCTTTCAATATCTGGAATGCATATGGAAAGATATTTCTCATAGTCAAATACAAATTCAGAGCAGGACCGTTTTAGTCAAGGGACCTGAATGCAGCAGTGTAAAGGGAACCTTTCAAGTTGGGTTGGAGTGTGGAGCTGCAGTATCATCCTGCGCAAGAAGATGAGAGGAATCCTTCATCCTGCGCAGCCTCGCGTCACTCACTGTGATCATATCCCGGTTTGAAAAAGTGAGACTTGAAATATGTCCTACACACGCATAAAAAAAAAGCCCGCACAAAGCACAGAGGAGTGACTAAGAGATCCTGTGAATTCAACATGACTCATCTCTACTGACGCTGTCAATCACAGGGTAATATACAACTGAGTCAGCCTGCCTTGCTCATAGAGCATCCATCCTCCGCCTCCAGGTCTATCCTACCTCCAGGTAGAAGGAGGAGGTTTTGGTTATGGCTTCCGGCGGCATGACACATTCATTCTGGATTATTTCAGTTACGTTCTAAAAACCTCAATCAACACAGATGATAACTCTTCATATTCAGAGATGTTCTTAGCAAAAAACTGATACGAACATTTCATGGTCTTTAATTTCTAGACAGCAGTTGTCTGGCATTAGGGGAGTGGGATGTGATTAGGGTCCCACTTTCAGTGCAGCCCATCCTCCTCCTTATATCACATATTTAATACATTGTCCATATTTAATTCTTTATTGTTTTTTTAAGTCAACATGTTTTCCTTTTAACTAGTTAATAATTCTTAGATTAAAAATGTGGCATGATTTATTTGTTTTTTGGAAAATACATTTTTTATTACTAAGCTAACAGATAACACTTTTGATAAAGTCTAACTTTTAAGCATTTTTTGTTTACATTTCTCCCACTTTTCGTTTCTAGAGTTGTTGTCTTTAAAAAATAAAACAGCACAACTTTGGGAAAACCGGAACAAACCTGCAAACTCAATCAAACATTAGGTCCAGCACCATTATTGTAGTAGCCAACTCCTCCAGTCTGTACATGTCCAAGTAGTTGTATTTAGAAACAAAACATCTGTAGCGTCAATAGTCAATAGTCTTTTATTTCTGTTAATGAAATTTGAAACAAATGTCTTAAGCCCAAAAAGTCTATGATATTATCATTTATACCTCAATTCCTATTAGGTCTCATTCGGTTCTTTTGGCTTGTCCACAGCTGTGTAAATGTTCATAGCGCATTCAGCCACATCGTGTTAGCATCCCAGCCACCGACATCACCATGTAACAGATACAGCTGAGTATCTTCTTTTGTGATGCTTGACAACCGTTCTGGCAACACTGGCAGTGGGGTTATCCCCCCATGTCGCTCACCTAACTGTTATAACAAGTCATGTGCTAAAAAGAATTGTGTGAAGTGCAAATGATTTTTCATCATGTAAGAGCCACAATGTCATCCTAAGCTTTTTGTCTTGTATTTTTTTGGTGGTTAATGAATCAGATGTGGCCTGTAATAATGAAACCCATTCTGACTCAAAACATTTAAATACACAAAATTTTATAATTCTTCTGACTCTTTGAGGGAAGACAGTGATGGCAATACATGACTGCTTAGTTATTCTAGTTATGAATATATGTGAATTGAGAATATAGGGAAGACAAGAGACTCAAGGAAACCCATAGGTGAGAGCACAGTTTAAACAGGACACAACAAAGGGACTTAACTCATTTATGTCAGAGAAGAAGAGATTCTTGTTGTTGTTTTGCAGGTTGTCCGCTGGGGATCGTCTCAGTCCTTTCATCCTGGCTGGAGCGTGCTGAACGCCTGTGCGTCGCACAGGTGTTCCACATCTAATCAGGAGCTGGAGCAGAATAAGAGGAGTTGGACCAGCTTCACATGCTCCGTGCTCGTACTCCGCTGTGCTCCTCCTCAGGTCAGACCGAAGAACCTCTCAGTGCTTCACCGCTTCCTGGATCCCGGCTGAGTTCGCCACACTGGTTCACTCTCTTCAGGTTCAGCTCGGACTGCCCGCTCATGCTCCAGCCATCCGCCTCCCGCAAGATTTACCCCCGGACAACCTACCTTCTGGACAGCAGCAAGTACTCCTCCTCCCTTCCGGCTCTCTCTCCCTGGCGTAATCACCTGCACTCCAAGTAAGACAGAGACACGAAATAATTGTTCACAGTTTCCCTGCCGAGAACCTCAACCTGGTTTCACCCCACAGAACCTCTTTATTAATAAATAACTACTGTTTATACATCTGTTGGTAAATTGGAGTTGAGTCCTTTGCCCAATGGCACATTGACATGTGGCAGGAGGCATCTTGAACTGAACCTGCAAGTAACCAGACGAATATCTATTGATTTAGGCAGAAAAAAGGGATGCAAAGTCCAGTACATCTTAAAATATTGGAAGATTTGGCAGCAGTTTCACGTTTATTGTTGCTGATTTTAGAAAGTCTAACTTATACAGAATAAATTTATTATGCATTAAGTGATGTAAATCAAGATGTTATTTCTTCTGATTATGGATTAAAGACCTGAAAAACAAATTTAGTGTCTCACAAAAATAAAAATATTTTATAATCTATATATAAATAAATACTGAACAAAAGTTCTGATTTTACCAAGGAAGATTAATATTAACCTCTTTTTAGTTGATTAATTATGTGTATTTGTAAGTGTAAACTAGACAAAAAATCTTTATACAATTAAAATTAATCTTTTAAATTTACCTACATATTTCCACTAATATGAAGAAATATTAACCCTTTGAGGAAACCAAGTCAAAGTCCTACATTAATCTGATCAAGATTAGGGGATGGTAAAGAACCCTTCCAGCCAACTCTATCTCCCTCCGGTCACATCTCAAAGTCCCGCTTAATCCCAAATTCAAAGTATGTATCGTGTATTATTGTGTGCGTGTTTGAGTGGTCAGTTAGATTAGAAGAGCACTGTATAAATCAATTTCTTCCCAGTTTAGCTCAGTCTATGTCTGTAAACCTTACTGATGTCTGATGTCTTAAATGGTTTCCCTGCAGCCCACTATTCAAAAATGAAGTATCGTCTCCAAAGATGCCCTTTTTGTTGTGCACTAAACCAGTGCATGACACATGGAATGAGGGTCCAGCTGGCATGCCGCCCAGGCTATGCAGTCAGTGTCTACCGTCAAAGCAGCAGCATGGGAAGTGAACCCAAACACATTTATATCCAGGTCACAACATAACTGTGCTGAGGAATAAAGGGGGAAGTGAAGCATTTGCTAAAATTCCTATTGTATTTAAATCAGGGAGCTGCATCCTATGTAATAGGTATTTGTTGAACATCACAACTTAAAGAAGATATTCAGAGTATATCCAAAAGGAAGCGAACTAACTCTGATTTTACTAAATAAATTAAGAAAAAATTAAAAATAATCTAGCCCTTTGGTGTTAAAGTTTTAAATGGGCGAAATAGTGACAAAAAATGGTGTTTTAGGTGGGTAAGTGTGTACAGGTGAAGGCCAGAAAGCTAAAGTCTGCTGGTAAGTGATTTGTTTTACTTAATATTTTTTATGGCAGCATCTCCAGGCACTGAGGTGAGTGTGAGGTCTGAGTGGATTAGCAGGTAAGTAGAGCAGCTGCTCCTCATAGAAAGGTTCATTTTAGCTAGGATTTGTATTGAAACAATAGGAGTGTTTACCTTACAACAAAGAGTTGCACATTTATGACATGTAACAATTACACAGACTATTTACAAAGATGAAACTATTTTATTAGTTTAATGAGGGGAAAAAGGTTGGATTGCTTTCTCCATTAGTAAACAAATTATTTTACAATACGTTCCTTAGTAGGGATTTTACATCTGACCATGATTTTTTAAAATCTTTGTATGGCTGTTGAAAATAAAACCTTTAGAATATTCACAGTTTTTTTCACAACAGAAATACTTTAAAATTATGTAATTGGTTTGTATAGCTTTTGTTTCCAAGTTTGGCAGATGAAATAATTAATTTGAAATCTATTTTATATGTACGGGTATTGTCTAATCCAATTTTCTTTAGTTAAAAATATTTGGAACTAAAGAAAAAAAGAACTTCGTAAGTAACCAACTTTTTATATGAACCTTATATTGGGCTGTAAATTACATGAATTTTACACATTTGCTGCTTGAGCCTTTTCAAGGCCGGCAAAATTAATCAAGGTAAAGCTAAATATAAGGGGGAAGAAAGGCATGTGGTGTAACGAAGATATGTAAAAGCATTTTGGGAAGGGTTCAGGATAACAAAAGCAGAAAGGACTGATGTGCAGGTGGCATTTAAACTAAGAGCAAGACTGTTGGAAGCCACACTTTGAAGATTTGGAATGGCACTAATGATGACCTAAATATCTCAGTGAGGTGACTCCTCTTTCACCAGTCCTTTGGTATGTAGCAGAGCGGAAACCAAAGAACATGGCTTGAATCCCCCACTTCCTGCTGCACGATTGTAAGTGAGATATGAAGTCTAGCTGGCACTTAAAACTACATTCAGGTGGGAAATCCCAAAAGGAGACATTTACTCTCTAACGATGTTTAGGAGTTGTTAAAGAAGCAGAAGGGTTACTCATCCAGGAGAGAGAGAAGGCTTTATAGCCTCTTAAAACACCACTGCACTGATTAGGCTGCCCAGAGCTCACCACCAAAGATTGTCTGGAAAAGCCCTATGCCCTTGCATTTATGTGCGTTTACGTTTGTATTTCAGAACACATACTTTTAAAATAGCAGGGCTTAATTTAGGGACAAATATGGTAGGCAGTTCTTGTTCATGTGAGAAATTTTGTAGGGGTGTCTATACCATGTCCGTTCTCTAGAGAAATCTAGTTCTTTTGCATATTATTTTGTCAAACAACTTCATGAAAATGTGGAATGCCACAGTACATTTTTAGGACACTCGAAAGTTTCAGGAAAACATAATTGCACTTTAGACTTATCCATAGAGAATTAAGCATATTGGTTTTGGGAAATTGGACCTTTAGATTTAAGGGTAAAGAGCTTTACAAAAACAATGGCTTTTACATAATACGCAAGGCATCTGCTGGTGTCAAACTAAAGCCCCAGGAATTGTCCGATCCTAACAGATGTTGCATTCCATTTTGCAATACTGGAACTACAAAGAAACTTTTTACATCTATCCTTACATTAATAACTAGCTTCAGTAATGATAAGGAACACACAAGTTATATTACTGATGCACAAGTTTCTGAAGATGTGAATGTGAAAACAATCCATCTGGCTAAGGAGTGTGAGCATTCTCTACCCTAAGGTTTCTGTTCACTATGTATCCATTGCCTGACACCAACTAGCACCCAACTCATATGTGCTTGACTGTATCGAGGGCATCTTCGCACAGCCTGCCTCATGGATCTGTCCTAGGTCTCTGACCCACAATTAGTTGCCTTGTATCCTGGCTCTGTCCTAGTAATACAGGCCTGGTGTAGCTTGAACTTGAATTATTGAAAACATTTTGGTAATGTATTCCAGGATCCTTGGCCTCCACCATCCAGGATGGATGGTGGAGACCCTGACCATCACCATCTACAACAAACCTTTAAGGAAATTTTATATTATGAGGTAGAACATTTAATATCCCTTAGGATTAATAACATATTTTTGAATTGAACTTGCATAGTGAAAGCTTTATTTTACGAAAAATTCCTATTCTCAATTGGCTTTGCTCAATAAGCTCGGAAGCCTACACATTCCTGTCATCATACTATAGACCTTTTGCCCACTTAGAGCATTTAGTTTGATGAATGGTAATCCCCTATAACCCTGTTCTGTCCGACCACTTCTTAATAACCTGTTTTCCTGGCGGCCATAAGGGGGTTGTGTTGACCCATAAAGTGGAAGCGACTCAATAGGCAGGTAATAGTAAAAGATGAATTATTCACAAAGGTGAGTGATCAGAGAATGCGCTCGGGAGGGTTCCTCAGGCAGAAACGGATAGAAACAGCAATGAGGGGAACCAGGAATTCTGTAGGAAGATGACAGGTAAATGGGGATCTGGGGTGAAGAAACTGTCTTACTTTGTTTGAAGGTGGTGGAGAAAAGAGTGTTTCCAGATACTGTTGGATTGTGGGTGTGTCATTTGGAAATCGTGGATCCAGGTAGGAGGCATCAGTGGAGAAGGAGTCAGCAGATCATGGCGTTGGAGCCAAAAGGCAGTGGGTAGAGGTCAAAGATCATATGCAGTCTGGTAATGGTTGTCTGGTTTTTTGTTTTCTTGACGATGAAGTTCTGGGATCTGCTGGTCTTGGTCCACGAAGGAGATGTCACTGGGAAATAACCTGGAGCAAACAAGAGAGGAGATTACCAGGGATGCTGGTAAGGGACAACGAGGGAATCACACAAAGCTCAGAAAGTTGCCCCGAAACAGTGTGAGATAGTACCAAGGTACGTCAACACTCAGGCACTAAATGACTGGAGAGCCGCTCCTCTTATCCTCCAGCAAAAGCAATGGATTGACAACACCTGTCGCATGGAGCAGCTGTCAGCTGAGTAGATCAGGGAACCCAGCAGCCTCCTGTTGCCCCCTGTAGAGAAGAACAGAGAACAACGCACACACACAGCCAAAAGAACTTCAGATACCTGAAACTTTTGATTTAATTGTATCTGATTACTCCAAACCTGAGAGAAAATGCCATTACAATTAGAACTGGAATTAAAAATATTTCACTGATCCCCAAAGGGAAATTCCAGAATTCCAGTACACCCATCAAGAACAGACAGAGGCTTCAATACAATACATAGAAGACCTATTTAGCCTGGAAAAACAGTCTACAGCTTCATAAAAAAGCCATTTCCCAAGCTAGAACACTATTATATTTCATCCCTAATGTGGAGAATAAGAATAGTCCTAGGTTTCTTTTTAGTACAGTTGCTAAACTTACTGTCATGATCCGTGTTTTGGTTTGGTTCAGTTTGTTGTTGTTTTCATTCTTTATATTTAGTTATTGCTTTGCTTGGGTTATTTTCTAGTTTGGTTAAGTTTTGTTAGTGTTCTCTAGTTTGTTCCTTCACTCTCTGTTCTCTCTTTCTCCCTGTGTGTGTGTGTGTGTGTGTGTGTGTGTGTGTGTGTGTGTGTGTGTGTGTGTTCCGTCATCTGTTTTCAATCATCATTCACATCTGTTCTCAATCATCTAATCATCTTCTCCACCAATCCAACCCTGGTTCCTCCATACTTAAGCCACATTCATTCATTCACTCACCGCTGGATTGTCTGCTGATTTCCCTCCTCGTCTCTCTGCGTAATCTCCTGTTGGTTCCTTCTTGTCTCCTGTAAGCTTCATCTCTTGCTTGCTGAGTTCTCTGTCCTGGCTCTTATCATTTGGTTATCTCCCCTGGTCCCGTCCTGTAGTTCACTGTTTGTTACTTTCCGCGTCTCTGTTCCTATAGTCTCCGGTTTCCCATGCTTCTCCCCCTCGTGATTATTATTGTTGTTACTTAGTCTGTTAATTTATTTCCCCCTTCCCGTGTTATTTAGCTGGTTTGTTTATTTGATTGTTGTGTTTATTTACGTTTGTAGTTCCCGCGTCTCGCTTCAGTTCTCCGTTTTGTTTACCTTTGTAGTCCCGCTTCCGCTCTCTGTTTGTTTACGTTCCACGTTGTTGCGTTTCCGCTTTACCTTGCTCCGATTTATGTTCCGTTCATTATTCCTCCCCTCAATAAATTATTCTTTCCCGCAATTCCACCTCTGCTCGAGTCATTGATCGCAACGTGACACTTACCGTATTTTGTGGATTATAAATCGTTCCGGAGTACAAGTCGCACCAGCCATAGAATGCATAATAAAGAAGAAAAGACATACATAAGTCGCACTGGAGTACAAGTCGCATTTTGGGGGTAAATTTATCTGATAAAATTCAACACCAAGAACAGACATGTTGAAAGGGAATTTAAAATAAAAATAAAATAGATGCAACAGGCGGATTAATTGTATGGTATGTTAACGTTTTAGCCCGCGATTGACTTTTGTTTTCTTCATTTCAGTAAGAGTAACCTCTTTTCGCCAGTCCCTTACATGTTTCTCGCTAACTCCAAACTTTCTTTCTGCTGCTCGATTACCGCTTACGGCTGCATATTTTACTACTTGCAGCTTGTAATCTGCAGAATATGATTTTCTTTTCTGTGTCATTTTTGTTAAGCCCTTCTCAGTCGTTTTTCTAAATTGAAACACGCCCTCTTACGGTTTAGTGTGAAATAACATGTGATATATTAGTATAATGTGTTAATAATTTCACACATAAGTCGGTCCAGAGTATAAGTCGCACCCCCGGCCAAACTATGAAAAAAACTGCGACTTATAGTCTGGAAAATACGGGACACAGAGAAAAAGCTCTGTTGAACTATCCATTTCCCCAAGTCTTGGCAGTAATGACTTTATGTGATTCCTTATAAATGAAATATAATCAATGTATTTTCACTGGAGGGTTGACTTTTTGTTAATAAATGTGTGTGTATTGAACAGACATTGTCTGTCAATATCCCATATGTGTATGGTACTGTATATAGCTATTTGACGCCAGTGTTAAGCTAATCTCCTCTATTTGATCCGAACTCCTTTTGGTTTCGATCTGTTTGGTTAAAGACTGCTTTCTGATGACATTTGGTCTGAGCATGTTTGACCAAAGTTACTTAGTCAGAGCCTGTTTATTTTGGTGTGTGTCTCAGTTTTATACATCGAGAGACTGAAATTTTTGCCCATTCTTCCTTGCAAAACAGCTCGAGCTCAGTGAGGTTGGATGGAGAGTGTTTGTGAACAACAGTTTTTAATTCTTTCCACAGATTCTCGATAGGATTCAGGTCTGGACTTTGACATGACCATTTTAAAACCTGGATACGTTTATTTGTGAACCATTCCATTGTAGATTTGTCTTTACGTTTTGGATCATTGTCGTTTTGGAAGATAAATCTCCGTCCCAGTCTCAGGTCTCTTGTATTTGGCCCCGTCCATTTTGTCATCAATTTTGACCATCTTCCCTGTCCCTGCTGACGAAAAGCAGGCCCAAACAATGATGCTGCCGCCACCATGTTTGACAGTGTGTTCGAGGTGTTGAGCTGTGTTGCTTTTAAGCCAAACATAACGTTTTGCATTGTGGCCAAAAAGTTTCAATTTGGTTTAATCTGACCAGAGCACCTTCTTCCACATGTTTGGTGTGTCCCAGGTGGCTTGATGCAAACTTTAAACAAGACTTTTTATGTATATATTTTAAAGAAATGTCTTTCTTCTTGCAACTCTTTCATAGAGGCCAGGTTTGTGCAGTGTATGACTGATTGTTGTCCTATGGACAGACTCTCCCACCTCAGCTATAGATCTCTGCAGTTCATCCAGAGTGATCATGGGACTCTTGGTTGCATCTTTGATCAGTCTTCTGCTTGTTCGAGATGAAAGTGTATAGGGACGGCCTGGTCTTGGTAGATTTGCAGTCGTCTGATACTCCTTCCATTTCAATATGATTGCCTTTTGTATCCAAATCCGGCATTAAACCTCTCCACAACAGTATCTCTGACCTGCCTGGTGTGTTCCTTGGTCTTCATGTTGCTCTTTGCGCTTTAAACCGAAACCTGAGACTATCACAGAGTAGGTGAATTTATACAAGACTTAATTACACACAGGTGGATTCTATTCATCACCATCAGTGATTTAGGTCAACATTTGATCATTCAGAGAACTCACTGAACTGGAGTGTCTGGAGTGAGTTTGCTGCCCTGAAAGTAAAGGGAAGGCTTAAATGATCCAACAAATTTCATTCCACTTCACAATTGTGTCGCACTAGTTGTTGATTTTACACGAAAAATTACAATTTCATATCTTTATGTTTGTAACATTAAATGTGGCAAAAGGTTGAAAAGTGCAAGGGGGCCAAATACATTTGCAAAGCACTGTATCTATAAATCTCTAATAATAAACCTTAAACTGACATGGAACAAATAAACAACATTTTAAGTGTGTCTTGGTGCATTAAAACAAAATAGGTGTTTTTTTTCCAACACATTTTCTTTTTCTCATTAACTTTTTTTTATTATGTTTTGTTTAGTTTTTTCCCACGGTATATCCATTCTCAAATGGTGTTTCTGCTAGTTCTGGGTGACCTGGCATGATGTGAGGTTGGGTTTTCGTTTACTTTGTACTGGGGTTGCAGAATATGCCATTTAAAATGCATTTCTGTGTTCAACTCCAAACATCAGAAGAGAAAAGAGCTCATCCGTCATTCAGCTTTCGGACCTAATCCTCCAGTTTAATGAAGCATGTTGCATACTTGTAGTTTCGTCAAAGTACTTTGGGCATCTTGATAGGCTTCTCTTTTTTTTAAAGATCATGTATGTTAGAGGCAAAGTTTTTTTTTAACAAGCTTCGTACTTTCACTGAAAGCCTAAGCTGTGGAAAGGAACTATCCTTTTAACATTGATCTGCATTAGAGGGCTATATAATTTGCTGGATGTATTATTTAATCACTACCAAAGACCATCTCAGTCTTGGTGAAAAAAAATCCAAAAAGCATATTTAAATGGAATCTGTGGACCTAGAATTGAATTTGGTTCCTAGCTTATAAATGTTGATATAACACTCAGTGAATCCTTTTAAATCAGACATCAGTGTTTTCAGTGTGTTATACAATAAAATGAAATAAAGAAATCTTCTCCACATTTGGGGGATTCTGTATTTTCAAACTCAAACTTTTAGAAATATTCAAGTTTCAAGATCTTGGCTGCTGGAGGTGGCCAGAGGATTCTTTGTTGCTGGTGCACTGCAACTTCACTTTTGTCAGTCTGCCTCATGGCAATAAGTTATAACTTGAATTAGTCTTTACCAAAATATGCTTAAGATTTCTCACATCTTAATTGTCTAAGATCATTAAATAAGTCATAATTAAATTAAAATTATTTGAAGACTAAACTAAGAACAACTATTTCACTCTTCAAAGAATAGAGAAACATTATTTTGAAAAATTAATATTTAATTAAAAAATATATTTTTTCCACTTAGTAACCAATTACCTTTTGGACAATTGACTGTTATATATATATATATATATATATATATATATATATATATATATATATATATATATATATATATATATATATATATATATATATATATATATATATATATATATATATATATATATATATATATATATATATATATATATATATATATATATATATATATATATATATATATATATATATATATATA
>JAVLVB010000756.1:0-13792 GCA_032876305.1 Orestias chungarensis | reverse complement strand
TTTTTTTTTTTTTTTTTTTAAGTGCATAACACAATAAATCCCAGTGAAATAGACAATAATTATCCTAAGCTAATTCAGCTCTGCCAACACACAACCTTTTTCCTCAGTAATCATTGAGAATCAGAGAATTTCCAATGAACAATTGAAGCCTAGTGCCAGCTTTTCTTCATGGTGACACTGGTGGGGTCCAGCTCTGGTTAACATCATGTAGCATGTCTGCATAACTATCACATGTTAATCTCAGAACAAAGGATATCCTTTTGCTCTGATCTAAAGGAGGTATGAGTGGTTACTGCCTTTGGAAAATCATAATCCAAAGATTACTTGACATAGATGTAGAAAACATATCTCATTTAAAATGGAAGGTAATTACTTAAAGACGGATGGAAAGATGTAGAAATTAAAAGAAACTAACAGCATGGTTACTTCTGATGCTGATATACAGAAACTGAAAGCTTAAACTGTCACTATATATATATATATATATATATATATATATAAGGAGAGAGCAGAGAGCGGGGAAAAAACTAGAGAACACAAACAAAAACAAAGACTAGAAAATAAAATAATAACTAATAATATAAATGACGATCATAATAATAATACAAGACAACTATAGTAAACTTTCTTTCATTTTTTTAAATGCATGTCCTTATAGATATACAGTTGTGTCTGCTAACATTTTCATATCAACCCATGTTTAATATAAAAGGAAAATATGAACGATAACTGTGGTGACAAACTAGCTATGACTAATGTTTTTAATGATTAAAATCTGCCTGCCGATCCTCCAAGGCAGGTACAGGTCTGTTAATCCTTAAATATTTGAAAGACAAATATAAGCCGGACAGTTCAATTTTCTCATCCTGGCCACCCTTAGCTAATCAATCTAAGGAGATGGTAAACACTGATATTCAGACAATAAAGCTAATTAAAATGCAAAGACAATTTCACCCTTCAATACACTGACACTGCACATTAGCTAGAAGGAGGGAGGTGCAGGACTAGTGAGTTTCAGAGCCACTAAACCAAGATAACATCAAAGATTCTAGGATACATAAGAAAGAACAATTTACTACTAAATGTGTTATGTGAAAGGACAAGTCTTTGCATGGTATGCATCAACAGCTGTTTGAGAAAATTATTGATATTAATGAAGGTGTTCTAATGCCTAATGGAGGCTGGATTGAACAACAGCATAGACGCTGTAATCATAGTACACAAACAGGGACTTGTGAACACAGACTGTAAGCAGCCCTTTCAAAATGAACTCAAGACACAGACCCAAAACGAGGAAGAGAAAGCAAATGTCAAGTCAACAATTGCAGGTTAGGTATACATGGAAATCCATAATCCAGTAAAAGCAGGAGGCATTTTATAGAAAACCTCCAGATTAACTGGATGAGTTAGTCAATTTACTCTACTCTCCACGAGTCACCAACAAACGTAACTCAAGTTTTGCATTCACTAAGTCAGTCATCTACTATGGATAAAATATTTTAAATATAAATATATGGATATTATGGAAAGTATATCACATGTTTTCCATATCAGCCAATCTAATCCGTGCTAAGATTAGTTGAACTGAAACAACAAATCATAGGTGTAGCTTTAGCCTGAGACATGCTGTCTGCTCTTTTCTTTTCGCTACCTGTTGCAAAGTCCACCCATCCATTTTCTGTACACACTTGTCCTTATTGGGGTGGGGTGGGTCTGCTGGTGCCTATCTCCAACTTGCAACGTCCAGGTGTACACCCTGGACAGGTCGCCAGTCCATTGCAAGGCAACACAGAGGCATACAGGACAAACAACCACTGATACACACACTCACACCTAAGGACAATTTAGAGTGCCCAATCACTCTAACAGTCATGTTTATTCTTTTGGACTGTGGGAGGAAACCAGAGTACCAGGTGAGAATCCACACATGCACAGGCAGAAACTCCTTGCAAAAAGAGCCAAGGTGGAATTGAACCCGGAGCCTTTTTGCTGCATGGCAACATTGCTACCCACTGGACCACTGTGCAGCCTGTTACTAAGTCTTTTAAGTAAAAAGGTAAACAGAGATGACAAATCCTGGCAAGATTTAGTGAAGTGACTCATGAGTTTTGAACTTTCCACTCAGGACTTCAAATAATGCTGTGGTTCCTGTCAAAGCAGATAATAAAAAAAATTATATTACAATCCCCAGCAACATGAAGAAGAAGGAGGATCATTAGAGGCTCAAAATAAACTGGATCTGAGGAACAGAAATATGGGAAGAGGTAAGACATATGATAGAACCCTCAATTAAGCAGAAATGTGGTTTAAAAGGTTCATCCATCCTAGTGGATATAATTAAATGTAAATGGTTTTTAAGTGTTTTTGTACATTAATACTAACATTATAATTTATAATTAGTAATTAAGAGATGTTAAAAAATTAATGAAAACTATAATAGTTTGTCTCAGCAGTGCAAGAAAGTGATTTAGAGCAACTGTGTTCCAATGAACTTTGAGGTTATATCATAGAACTGCAAATAGTGTTTAGGAGACGACATTAAGCAATCTTTAAATCGGCTTTGAGAACGTTCTTTTTGTAATAGGATTTTTTTCTCTGAATCTCGTCTGATGTTTTTCTCTGATTTTCATTTCCCATTGTTTTGTGAATTGAATGAGTTAATTGTGTAAAACACAGCACACTCATTCTCTGGGGATCAGGCTCACATTTCCCCCAGAGTGGTTTAACAAAGGCACATTTAGTCACATCCTGATGAGCCCGGCTGACAAGGAACAAGGCTGAAATGTATTGGAACCCTTTTGGGGCCATCGAATGTCGATTAGATTATTAAATCTAGGGGGCTCATAAATGGAAACCAATTGGGTGCAGAGCACAGGCCCTTCTCTAAAATGAAGTTAGACAATGTCCCATAGGATGACCTTGTTTCTCAAACAGGATGAACACTACCAAAAGAGAAAGAGGGAAAAGATTGTCCGCCATTGCAGAATAAGCTTGTATAGTTCAAGGGAGTGTGGCTGCTAGTCCGTGGTCTGATGTGCTATATTGAACCAACACCTGGAGACACATCACAAGTGTCAGCTAAGGATACACAAAAACCTTTAAATATATATATGTAGATTTTGAAGGACTAGGCTCAAGTCTTCATTTTGGTTGATTGACGTCTGAGATTATAAATTAACTGACAGACACTCTCAGAGCGAAAAAATATGTTCTGGCACTTAGACCCATAACTTCATCTTAATGACAAGCTGTGCATATTAATAAGAGCTGAAAACTGCACAGTCACCTAAACGCAGAAGATGGATCAAGAATAAATGAGAAGTGAAAATGATCACATTTCATTTGGTAAAACACAACAAAGCTGAACCAGTGAAACAGTTAAACCAATAACCATCAAAACCATTTTTTGGTTCACTGTTCCTTCAAGTTTTTTGTTACATTGTTGTTTGTACCTAGATGTACTACTCTTGATATTACAATAGTTTATTTTAGATGTGAGCTCTCCATACGTTTACTACAGCAGAAGTTACTGCATTGGATAGGATGAATGAGAATGCCAGTTTCTTGGATCAAACATAGAATGGACAGTTTTTTATTTGCAAAGATCCAAGAGTTTCTCTATGCTACAGAAATGTGTAGCTTAAAGATTCATTGGTTGACTGACTCTATAAAACACAGCCACACATTTTTAAAAGCAATCTGGAAGTCAGCACATCACAAGAGTGAAGGTTCAGGAAACCTCTATATATGCTGACTTTTCACCTGCGTGAAACTTGACATGACTCACTACATGATATTTCCATTTGTGGGCTACAACTGTGAATAATCATGACTAACATTAATGACCTTTCTGCTCCAGCCAACACCACGTACCATAAGGCTGAAATGTGACAAAATCTGCTCAGCGGCCACCCACCAACACCGGATGGAAGCAAGCAGCCTGCCATTGCTGTCCTTGGAGCATTGTCACCAAGGCACTGCTTGTCTCTCAACCACTCACCTGGGTCCTCTGTGTGTGTGCCATACCCACGGTAGGAGAACGAATGAGTCAAATTCATTGTAGTCCATGTGTATTTTACCTTATTGTGACAGTGTGAGTGAGGGGGAGTCTCAGATGACTCACTGAATGTAACAACAGTTTGAAATTCCTGCTGGGAACCTGAGTTAGAGGGAGATGTTATTAGTGTTTGTGGCCATCAAATGTTGATAGAAGGTCAACCAAGGTCATTGTTACTTAGAAAAAAAGCTAATAGTCAACTTTTTCCATGGTTTTCATCCTGTTCTTCACTATGCATTATTCCTCAATACTGAACATCCTCCAAACCATTGTCTGAATTTTTGATAAATAAAAGTCCCACCCCCATACAAAAAAGTGCATTTGCATTACACCCCCTTTATTCTGCAGCTAAAGTTAGCAGAAAATATCTAAAAAATTCATGTTATTTTGAAAAAAAAAGTACCAATCTGGCCTTTTTGCAATAGTTTACGAAAGGCTATATTAAGTACTTTTTGCAGTTTCACCCCAAGACATTATGGAAAACATACCGAGCTAGGAGGAAGGCATTCTGTTCAAGTGTGTCCATCAGTGCATCCTTCCTTCCATCTTATCTTAGAACGAGCCAGTGGAATAACAATTCTAGGAGAATAGCTTAGATCTCCCTCTCCGTTGCAACCCTCTCCAGCTCATTTAGAGGGAATGCATCCAGCAAGTCTTAGCAGGGGTCACATCCTATTGGCCTAAAAAAAAACACCACCACAAATCACAGAGGGAAACTATCATGAATCCCTGAGCAACTATTCCACTTTTCTACAACAAAAAAACACATTATTTCAAAAACCATGTGCAGTTTCTCCTGCAATGCTATGCCATCAATTATAATAGGACAAGTTTTTTTTAATAAAATCCACAACAGGAAAGGACTCTCATTCACCAGCAGGCTCAGGAACCACTCAGAGGAAACAAAATCTTAACCCCTCTGCAACACCCAGGTCAGAGGGTCGATCGGTGGTGAAATCACTGGGGGCTTGATTTGCTTTGGGAGGGAAAAAACTGAAATGGATCAGTGCTCACCATTGTTTTTTTTTGTGTAGTTTTGTCAGTGTTGAGCTCCCTTTTTATAAGTGAATCAAATTCGGGCCGAACCACTAGAACCCTATTGGAGGAGCTATTCAGTTACATCACAGATTTTCCTAGCATCTTTTTTTCACAGAGGTGGGCTATTTGCAGGGTCCTCTCTTACACTTTAAACATGCTAGACAGGAAAGGGACTTTATACCTGTCAAGCTCGTATCTGAGCATTTGGAGACATTGTTATGGTTATTTTTTCTCTTTAACTAGGTGAGATGGCAGAGGCCTTGTCCAAAAAAGTCTGCTGCAAGCCGCTTCTTTAGAAGCCTTAATGATGACAGTTATCAGAGCCACTCCAGAACATTACTTGGACTTTTGGATCGAGCGTTTCTGTGTAGCTTCTGTTTTTTCTGAACAAATCACAGGATACAACTGACCACTGGGACAATTCAGCTCACAATTAAGACTGAGGTTTAATCACAACTAGGTCTGGATAAAGGCTCAGGTTTACAGAACAACACATGTTTGATGCCTCTGAATTGTTTAACCTGCTGTGTATTGAAGGAAGCTGCTGCTTATCTATCATGTAAGTTGTTGAACTCCAGAAGAGGTTTTTAAACAGACCAGTCTGAGCAATTATTGGTTGCATCACTTTAATCCCGATCTCCTCCTTTTTCATTCTTCTCCTTTTACAGACACCCACAAACTTTCTCCATGCTGCGCAGTGGAGCTTTAGAATCAAGAATCAGTTTATTTATGTAGCGCCAATTTATAACAGATGTCGTCTCAATCACTTTACAAGAATCAATTAAAATCATAGATACATCATAAACAAATCAATTTGAAAAAGTTTCCAATCTAAGGAACCCCAGCATATTGCATCAAGTCAGTGACTTGCAGCATTCACTCCTCTGGAATCAGCAGACAGAAACAATGGCTTGTGTTGTCGTTGACTTTACAGCAATCCCTAATACTGAGCATGCATGTAGTGACAGTGGAGAGGAAAAACTCCCCTTTAACAGGAAGAAACCTCCAGCAGAACCTGGCTCAGTACAAGCAGCCATCTGCCACGACCGACTGGGGGGTTTGAAGAGAAAGAAAACTAAAATCGATGAAGAGGAAACTGAAAAAAAAGAGTTTATAGCAGCAGTTGTAGAGCGTCACTGGAAGCATCTCAGCCCATGTTCTCATCCAAGAAGCTGTCTCAGCTAACAGAACGCCAGCCCAGGTGTGGTTACTATGGAGAGAAGAACACTAAGAGAAAACAAAAGGTCAACAAGGTTTAAATAACGGTAACTAAAGCAGATTGAACAAAGGAAGAAAGTAGCAGAGAGAAGTGGTCAGACTTTCCCCAAGGAGTCTAAGCCTATAGCAGCATCATTATAGAAATAACTTAAATAACCCTTTAGATTGGCACAAGAAGAAGGTAGAGCAAAGGAGTCCTTCCCCCAGCCGGATTAGGCTGAAGGTAGAGCAAAGGAGTCCTTCCCCCAGCCGGATTAGGCTGTCTTCTCTATCTCTTTCTAACTATAAACTTTATCAAAAAGCAAAGTTTTAGGCTTTAAGATTTAAAATTAGACAGGGGATCTGCCTCACGGACTAAAGCTGAAAGCTGGTTCCACAGGAGAGGAGCCTGATAACTAAAAGATCTGCCTCTGATTCTGCTTTTATTGATTATATGGACCAACCAGTAAACCTGCAGTCTGAGAGCGAAGTGCTCTGTTAGCTACATAAGGAGTAATCAGATCTCTGATATATGATGGAGCTTAATTAGTGAGGGCTTTATGTGTCAAAAGAAGAATCTTAAAATCTATTCTAAGGTTGACAGGGAGCCAATGAAGGGAAGCTAAAATTGGGGAGATATGATCTCTCTTTTTAAGTTTCATCAGAACTCTTGGTGCAGCGTCTTGGACCAACTGAAGACTTTTAATTGAATTTTGCGAACTTACGATAGTTACAATAGTCCAGCCTTGAAGTAACAAATGCAAGGCCTCGTTTTTCCAGCATCTGTCCTAAAGAGAATATTTTTAATTTCTGCTATATTCCTAAGGTAAAAGAAGGAAATCTTACAGACCTGTTTTATATGGGACTTGAAAGACATTTCCTGATCAAAAATAACACAAAGGTTCTTTACATTGTCACCATATGCCAAGCTGATTCTATCCAGGTCAAGTGGCTGACTAAGCAATTTCTTTTTAGAGGTTCTTATCCATAGATAACAACTTCTGTCAGTTCAAGAGCAGAAACTTTAAAGTCATCCACAGTTTTATGTTATCTAGATATGCCTGTAATCTATCAGACTGACTGGATTTATGAGGATTTATAGATAAATATATAAAAATTACATTTAGAATCTAGAATCAAGAATCAGTTTATTTATATAGCACCAATTTACAACAGATGTCGTCTCAATGCACTTTACAAGAAAATCAATTAAAATCAAAGATACATCATAAACAAATCAATTTGAAAAAAATTCCAATCCAAGGAAAAAACTCTCTATTTATGCATTTAGCAGACGCTTTTAACCACAGCGACTTACAAAAGAAGGTTTAACATTGAACTACAATGCAATATACGCAGTTACCTGCAATATGCTAGGAGAGGATTTACCATTAATGATGACACTCATTTACAGCATTTAGATAAACACAGAATGCCCAACTACCATACATTGAGTGCTAAATAATATCAGGGGGGGTAGTAAGTGCATTTTGATGTTTCAGGGCAACAGAAGAGCTGGGTCTTCAAGGATTTCTTGAAGGTGGAAAGAGAATCTGATGCCCTGATACATATATGAGGCCAGATTAGTCTCAAAAAGAATGAACTCATGCAGTGTTTTCCACAAATGCACATGTTCAAGTTCACAGTTGTATTTCAGATTCAGAAATGCACATGTTCCGTTTCACAAATGCGCACACTCCGTTTCACCAATATATTTTTTATCTCCTGACCTTACCCTTATCTGTCCTGGTTCAGCCCTGTGTTTGTGTCTTTTTCATTCTCTTTTGGAGCATCTCTTTACATATGTTCCTAAACCGAAAAATATGGATCTGGTCAGCTGGTCTCTCAACGCAATTTATCAAATTTTCCTGACGGGAAGACAGGGCAAAGGGGAACCCTCGTGTCCAGACAGGACAGCGTTCGCAGGATATACAATGGATTCATGGATGAAGTGGAAGATTGTGTGTCTGTCGAAAATGTCAGTCGAGGACGTGGAAGATCTGTACATGATTGGATTTATGATGACAGGATTTCTGCTTTTTGGTATCGGCGGTTACCTGATGCATCAGCAAAATAAGAAAACGTCGGCAACTGCCCTGGCCATTGAAAAGCGGCTGGGAGCGTATGAAGGCGTCTGGAGAGCGACGAACACTCAGACTGAGATGGCGAACCGTACACTGGTGAACCGGATCGCAGGCAGGCTGCGGGTTATTACGGAATGGAATAATCTTGGAGGAAGTTGGTCTCTCAGACGGGCGGAAAGTTCCAGATTCGGCTGATCGGACTCGCCATCGAGAGAAGTCGGGACTCAAGGTAGACAGAAAACATAAAGTCTGCCTGACCCAAACAAATCATTGTTTTCCCGATTCGGCTCCCCGGGGCGACCTTGATGGTCTGCTATCTTCAACTTCTCCTGGAACTATGTAAACAAGCTGCTCCTTCCACTGCAACCCTACCCTCCCCCTGACATCTGTGGAACTGTTAGAACTGAATACACCTATGTTATCATCAAAGGACAGAGCAGCTCACAGCTCACAGACCTACACATACACTCACACACACTGATACCAGCTCTACATACGCCTTCATCCTCATCTTCATCCCAAGGCTCTGTTCTGTTGTGTTATTGTTGCTTGTGCAGAGTTTTTTTTGGAACTTCAAGCTGTATCCTGTCAAGGATAAAGTGTGAATTGTATTTTTTTCCCCTCATCTTTCCCTATGTGTCATTTTCCCTTGTCCTTAAGGACACGAGGCAGCGCGCCGCAGGTGCAGCAGCTACGGGTCTTCGTCACCCCTGTAATTTCGTTCGTGCTCATGTACCCCATGTGTTGCGAATGACAATATATGATTCCTGATTCCTGATTCCTGATACAAACTTATAATATAAATTCAGAAATGAACACGACTTGTTTCACACATTCTGGTTCACAAATATAACTTTTACTTCAACTTGTAATCTAAATCCACAGGTCACACGAATTGGTGAATGTGGATTACAAACCCGTTTCTCATTTGTGAAACTCGCTGCATTCGTGAGAGAATCCGCTGCGGTGAATTTTGAGATTTATCTGACGGCGCGTGTCAACAAACGTCACCATTGGGTGATGAATCTGTCAATCAAATTCAAACAGGCCAATCGAATAGCTCATTACATTTTACCGACTAAAATGGCTAAATGGCGATTCGGTCAAATTTAACTAACTTCGGCATATTTAATCTTCTCTAAATAAAAAGAAAAACTACAAAACATAAACACTTCAAACCTGGACTGGATTGTTCTAAAGAGATTCCAGAATATTTAAATCCAGGTTTGTGATTTGTGAAACCTTTCTCTGAGTTGTGAAACTTCAATAAAGGCACAGTTTCAGCACTTTTTTAGGTTCTGCATAACACTTAAGCTGCTCCAGCTCCAAAACTACAAAACATACACACTTCAAACCTGGACTGGATTATACTATTGTACTAGGAAAATAATAAGAGCAGAATAAAAATAAAAACCGGTAAATGTTGATTATTATTAAAAGATTTAAAATAATAATAAAGTTGCATGTGAAACTCCTCTCTCTCACTGTAAAACATCCATAAAACAGCTTCATGTTTTTGACACATGATTATTTATTTATTAATTTTTTTGTCCATATTGCTTCAATAACTTTAATTCTCTTAGCTCTCCTCCATTTGCCTTAGCACTGTTCAGTCCTTTTGTTTTAGTCATTGCATTTATTGGTGCCTGTGTTACAACCCAAAATGTTAGGTTAAAAACTATTTTATAAAGATCCAAATTTTTACATTTTAACCAAGATTATATATAAGCTTGTCCTTTTATTCTGAATATTATTTATGATTTTGCTCTCTTTTATTGTCCAAGCATGCATGACATTTTCTGCCGTCACTACCTTTTCATCCAGGAGGAGTGAGTACTGCTAGTAAATGACTGGATGCTCTGCGGGGTGTCCGTGGAAAGAAACTTTTTAAACTGCTAATTGAGGATATTAACTGAGATTACTGGAATGTTCTATAACTTGGAACAGTTGAAATGAACGATTGAATTGAAATTAGTTCTGTAAAGTGCCTGCAGGCTAAATCTTTTTTTATTATACAAAAGTGCTTTTGGAATTTAATTAAATAATTTATAGATTATTTTATTACTGTTAATTAGGTCACTTAATGTGGTTCACAATTACATTTTCAACAAACATCTTTTCTGAATAAAGCATTGCGTTTGTGTATTATTTTGTTAAAGTACATACTTATTTAGTTAATGTTGAAGTTTTGTACAAACCTATTCTAGTAAATTACCTCAGAAAGTATTCCGCAGACATGTTTTTGTAGCTGTCAAGCAGGTCTGAGAGGTACATCATTATTTTTTCCAATTGCTGATTGTCATCAAAAATGATTGGAACCCCCTTCTCTTGAAAACTGATATGTGGAATCACTGTACCAAACAGAATGTCCTTTAAAATTAAGAGTTAGCGCAGCTGATGTGTGATAACTACCTCATAGGCTGCTCAGAGTACGTGAGACTAGAGAATGGTTGGATTGGAGCTTTGCCTATCCTATATTCGATGAATAAAGAGCTGAGCCAAAAAAGAAAAGTTCACAATTAATAGCACATATATATGTTGATGCTCAACTATGAAATGTGTACTATGAAAATAACAAGATGCCAGCTACCACCTGCCAAAGCTTCTGCCTCAACGCTCCTGGTCTGAGCCTCCCCAACTAGGGGTTGGTCCAGCTGATGGTGAAGCATCTACTTTTCAATTCTTGCAGTAAGATTGCGATATCTTTATTCCTAGAAACCTGATAAGAGTATCATAGAACTCACAAGCATAGGTGCTGTGGCTTAGTTGGTCAAAGTACCTGTTTTGTAAACAGGAGATTCTGGGTTCAAATCCCAGCAGTACCTTTATACATACATCTAGTGCCCTTAAGGATGGCTGCTGTCTTGTGTTATCTTACTCTTGATATTTGATTGCAGGTTATTTTTTGTTTTTTCCAAGAATTTTGTACTCTTCTTAATTTCACACTCTTTATAACCTGTGGTCACCAGAACGGTTCAGCAGTGGTCACCATACGCTAAGAAGACGCTCCGGTGATGCACATGGAGGGGGCATCAAAGACCCCACAATATGCATCTCGGATTATATCACCTTCTGCACCAACACCATCATCCCCACGAAGACTGTGCACTGTTACACTAACATCAACCCCTCCAAGGACATCAAGCCAATACTGAACAGGCAGAAGGCTGCTGCATTCATGAGTGAAGACAAACAGGAGCTGATGAGAGTCAGGGGGGAATGAGGGTGACGAACGAAGAGGGGGAGGACACCTATAGGAGGCAGGTGGAGGGCAAGCTCCAGCAGAACAAGATGAGGAAGGTACGGAGTGGGATGACAGCCATCATTGGTCACAGAAGGCCAATCAGCTAAACTTGGTTTTCAATAGGTTTGATGAGACAGTTTCTACTTATACTTCCCCAGCTCCTCCAATAGTTGCTTTTACCACCTCAAACCCCCTCCCCCCTGTGCATCCCCCACACATCATAGCCTCCTCAAAAGCTTCACTATCAAATCAGCCATTCTACTCCTGTTCATCTGTGGTACTGTCCCCGCCCTTCACCATCACCATCACTGCAGAAGATGTCAGAGGAGACTTTAATCGTCTTGCTACGGGAGAGGCAGCTGTTCCTGAAGGCTCAGCCCCTGGGTGCTAAAAGGATGTGCAACTCAGCTCTGTGGGATATTCCACCACATCTTCACCTTCAGCATGAGCCTGAGGGATATCCCCGACCGGTGAAAAACTTCATGTCTGGTTCCTGTGCCCAAGAAGAAGACCCCCAGCACGCAGATTGACCGTAGGCTGGTGGCTCGTCCTGAAGCACCTGTGTACTGTTGTTGGACTTTCACTTCTCCCCTTACAGTTTGCATACCAGCCCTGGTTGGGAGTGGAGGATGCCGTTATCTTTCTTGTTGAACCAAATTTCCTCTCACCTGGAGGAGGAAGGCAGCAAAGTATAAGTCATGTTCTTTGACTTCTGTAGTGCGTTCGACACCATCCAACCAGCTCTCTTTAGCAGCTAACTCCTAGACATGAGGGTGCATGTTCCGCTTGTGGCCTGGGTCAATAACTACCTCACAGGGTCCTCACTGTACATAAGACTGCAGAATGGTCGGATTGGAGCTTTGCCTATCCTATATTCGATGAATAAAGAGCTGAGCCAAAAAAGAAAAGTTCACAATTAATAGCACATATATATGTTGATGCTCAACTATGAAATGTATACTATGAAAATAACAAGATGCCAGCTACCACCTGCCAAAGCATTTGCCTTGACGCATCTGGTCTGTGCCTCCCCAACTGGGGGTTGGTACAGCAAAAATAGATTTATCTATTTATGAATACCTGCAGTAAAATTCAGATCTTTCTCCCTACAGACTTGATGAGAGGATCACAGAACACACAAATATAGGTGCTGTGGCTTAGTTGGTCAAAGTGTCTGTCTTGTAAACAGGAGATCCTGGGTTCAAATCCCAGCATTACCTTAATACATACTACTAATGCCTTTAATGTTGGCTGCTGTCTTGTGTTATCCTACTTTTGTTACTTGTTTGCAGCTTATTGTTTGGTTTTTCGCAGTATTTTGTACTCTTCTTAATTTCTCACTCTTTTTAACCTGTGGTCACCAGAACGGTTCAGCAGTGGTCACCATAGAATAAGGAGACGCTCCGGTGATGCACATGGAGGGGGCATCAAAGACCCCACAATATGCATCTCGGATTATATCACCTTCTGCACCAACACCATCATCCCCGCGAAGACTGTGCACTGTTACAATAACAACAACCCCTCCAAGGACATCCAGGCAATACTGAACAGGCAGAAGGCTGCTGCATTCATGAGTGAAGACAAACAGGAGCTGATGAGAGTCAGGAGGGAATGAGGGTGACGAACGAAGAGGGGGAGGACAGCTATAGGAGGAAGGTGGAGGGCAAGCTCCAGCAGAACAAGATGAGGAATTTACAGAGTGGGATGACAGCCATCATTGGTCACAGAAGGCCAATAAGCTAAACTTGGTTTTCAATAGGTTTGATGAGAAAGTTTCTACTTATACTTCCCCAGCTCCTCCAATAGTTGCTTTTACCCCCTGTCTATCCCCCACACATCATAGCCTCCTCAAAAGCTTCACCATCAAATCAGCCATCCTACTCCTGTTCATCTGTGGTACTGTCCCCGCCCTTCACCATCACCATCACCATCACTGCAGAATATGTGAGAGGAGAGTTTAATCGTCTTGTTACGGTAGAGGCAGCTGTTCCTGAAGGCCTCAGCCCCTGGGTGCTGAAAGGATGTGCCACTCAGCTGTGTGGGATCTTCCACCACATCTTCACCTTGAGCGTGAGCCAGAGGGATGTCCCCGACCGGTGAAAAACTTCATGTCTGGTTCCTGTGCCCAAGAAGAAGACCCCCAGCACGCACATTGACCGTAGGCTGGTG
>JAVLVB010000755.1:153853-181625 GCA_032876305.1 Orestias chungarensis | reverse complement strand
ACCCCCCCCCCCCCCCCCCCCCATTCCGATGTAAATGTGACACCCACATATGGCCAGCATACAGGATGGAATGATGGCTCCAACCGGACAGAGTCTTTTGGTTTTAGCACTTATGTCGGCTAAAATTGTTGGTCAAGTCTTGTCTTGAAATTTTACCAGATGTGTTGTTCCACTTTCATTTGTAGTAAGTTTGTAGTTATTGCTATCAATGTCATTGCCCATGTGAGCGTTGAAGTTTCCCAGTCGGACAGGGGGGAGGGGTAGTTACCCTATCTAAACCGGAGTGAAACCTAACATACAGGCGCTTAGATGGGGGGCAATGAATAAACATGTATCAACAATAAAAAAACTAAGATTAGCACTAATATTTACCAATATGTTTTTTACGCTGTTCAACAACAGGATTAACAATCCAAGTTGAAAAAAAAAATTTCAATAATTTTAGTTAATACATTTTAAAAATGAAATTTTACCTGTGCCATAGAGTGCCCAGGAGAGACTCAAAGAAAAGCTCAACTGAAAGTGAATCCGGCAGGTTAGTTATCCTCTTTGTAATACTACGTCTTGGGAACGCTACAACACTTTAAATACTGGACAAATGACCTTCATCAACGAATGTCTTCTCATGTTTACAGCATCAATTATCAAGAACAATGTTAGTATCCTAAACACAAGTCAACACACCCTTAAAATATCATGTGATTGTCTGAAAACAGTTTTAAAATGAAACATGAAAATAACTTCCTGATATGCAGCACTGGTATGTCGATTTTGTCAAGAATATTTCTGGATTGTTATTTATTGCTGATGTAATGTCTTCCGTGATATTTCAAAACCAATAAACTGGAAACCAGCTCACTGAGCTTTAAATGTTTTAAACTTATTTTAAAGAGTTATAGGAACTAAAACAATCAAACAATGTTTCAAGGTGTTTTTTTATTGTTTTGTGCCTTTGTATACATTTTTTTCTTTTTATATTTTTAGAGTAGGAAAACTTGTTGCAAAGGAGGAAAATATTTATGGCTATATTTGGTCTATAAATTAAATTCTGTACACAGGAGCAAAATGACAAATAATAATAATAAAACCCTCCATTTTAAGAGTGAGATATAATTAGATCAGCGAAAATATTTATTTTTGGTGTGTTTTTATTTGACTTTTTCCCCAGAGCTTTCGCAGCTTTTACTGGGTTTTTTGTTTTTATTTTGTTTTGTTTTACATAAATAGTTTTCTACTAAGTGAGGGTCAATCCCCTACTTGGGGGCATTATTTTGAAAGACAACAAGTATTGCCGTAAATAAAAACAGTGATTAAAATCATGGCATAGTCAAGTACATGAGTAACTAAAACATTTCAGTAGCTTGAGCTGTTGTTTTGAAGCCACTTGTTCACTCTGGGGTCATATATGGATATAACAACTACTTACAAGTTCATTATGTAACTAACCACTGTTTTTCTATATAGAGGTAACATAATTCCAAACATATAATATAAAATAAAATAATATAATATAATATAATAAAATATGTAGAATTTATTTAAAGCTCAGAAACAAATCTGTCTGAACATATTTTAATTTAAAGTCAGTTGGGCTTTACATTGGCAGTCCGACTTCCAAACTACCAGATTAGGACACATAAAAAAAAGAAGCAAAAACACACCCCTAAAAAAATAAAGATTAAATAGCTTCTGTGATTTGGATATTGTGCTCCTATAATGTCTGTCTTTTCTAACAGTAACAATTGGTTTAAATGGTTTCAAAAAACAGAAAATTAAACAGGGCACATTTTCTAATAGGTAAAACTCAATTAACAGATTGAAATTCGGGTTAACAGCTTAAAAAATACTTTTTTAACATAGATACACAAGTAAATTTGAATGATTCACAAAAAATAATAGTTAATAAATAAGCTAAATTACACACAACATTAAAACATAAATGGTTTCTTCAGACTGAAGATTTTTCTGAACAGATCTGTTCTACAAGACCTGATTCCCCAAATGTTTTATATATAGAAATAATCTGAGGCTTTTAGTGATTCTTTTTACAAAATGCCCACAAAAAGTAAAAGCAAGAGATAAAGCATGCCCATTCTGATACCATTGGCACTGTTCGTTGTTGATGTAGTGGTGGCTGGCTGTGCTGGTGACATTGAAGTGATTGGGGTTGAAGTTGTTGATGATGGTGGTTTTAATGGTTGTAGTAGCTGGTAACGGTGCAATGGTTTTAGAGGTTGGCGCCACAGTCGTGGTTGTAGTGTATTATCGGTCCCAGAAGAATGCCTGTAGTGATTGGTGCAGGTGTAGTGGTTGGTGCCACGGTAGTAGTTGTAGTGGTTCGTGCCGGTGTAGTGGTTGTAGCGGTTGGTGCCGGTGAAGTGGTTGGTGCCGCTGTAGTGCTTGTAGCCAGTGTTATGGTTGTAGTGGTTGGTGCTGCTGTAGTGGTTGGTGCCGGTTTTGTGGTTGTAGTGGTTTGTGCCGCTGGAGTGGTTGGTGCTGCAGTAGTGGTTGTTGTAGTCGGTGCTGGTGTTGTGCTTGTTGTGGTCATAGTAGTTGGTGCCGGTGTAGTGGTTGGTGCTGTTGTAGTGGTTTTAGTGGTTGTAGTAGCTGGTGCCGGTGCAATGGTTTTAGAGGTTGGTGCCACAGTCGTGGTTGTAGTGATCGGTGCCACAATAGTGTTTGTAGTGATTGGTGCAGATGTAGTGGTTGGTGCCACGGTAGTAGTTGTAGCTGTTGGTGCCGCTGTAGTGGTTGGTGCCGGTGTTGTGGTTTTAGTGGTTGGTGCCACTGTAGTGGTTTGTGCCATGGTAGTGGTTGTAGTGGTTGGTGCAGGTGTTGTGGTTGTTGTGGTCGTAGTAGTTAGTGCCGGTGTAGTACTTGGTGCCGGTGTAGTGGTTGTTGTGGTTGGTACCACTGTGGTGGTTGTAGTGGTTGGTGCCGCTGTAGTGGTTGTAGGTGCTGTAGTGGTTGGTGCCGCTGTAGTGGTTGTAGCTGCTGTAGTGGTTGGTGCCACGGTAGTGGTTGTAGTAGTTGGTGCCGGTGTAGTGGTTGGTGCTGCTGTAGTGGTTGGTGCCGCTGTAGTGGTTGTTGCTGCAACAGTGCTTGTTGTAGTTGGTGCTGGTGTTGTGTTTGTTGTGGTTGGTGCTGGTGTAATGGTTGTTGTTGATGTTGGTGCTGGTGTAGTGGTTGTTGTGATTGGTGCTGGTGTAGTAGTTGTTGCTACAGTTGTGGTTTTTGCTCGTGGGTCATTGCACGAAGAATTTGTGCAGCAGGTTAGTCTACTGGTGATTGAACCAACACTTTTTTAATCTACCAAGACTAGAAGCAGCTAAACATTTGTTTGGGGTTGCACAGACTATGAATATATTTTCTAAAGGATTACATTTATACAAAAACTTACAAGTTGCTGTGATGCAACTGCTCTCATCTCCTGAACATGTTAATGGAGTGGTGCACTTGGAAGTGGTGGGGTCACAAACAATGCACTGGAGCGAGTTTGGAGTCTGAACAGCTGGGGCTGAAATAAAAACAGCACAATGAAAAAGAATTGTTTCAAACACAAACAAGGGATGAGCACATTTTTTTAAAATCTTGAGATAAAAATTACCCGGAAGAGTCTGTGAGTTGCAGTCGTTGGTGTTGCAACACTGAGCAGATGTGATTGCACCTTTGTAACCCAAGTTGGCTGAAAAAGTTGCACTGCCTGTGGTCGGACACAGAGACGGTGCTGCACAAGCTTTGTAGATTTGTTTTACTGTAGTTCCAGACTGAGTTGCTATAGAGTGAAAGAGCAATTTGTTGGTATTAATAGAAAACACACCATCTCAGTGGATAAAGTGCATTTAGTCAGTGAAATGAAACATAAGCAGAAGAATACCTCTAAGTGTGATACAGTTCAGGGCTCCAGCTGCAACCATAAAAAGAAGAAAATAACTTGTTTTAATGAAATGGTTCAGCAAGCTTGAAATACTCGTTTCTGTAATAACAGATGGTCTTTCAGTTGATTACCATCTAGATAAAATGCTGTTTTAAAATCTTGTCCTGATAAGGTACATTTTTTTACATATTGGACAGATAAGTTTTTATTAAAAAAGGAATAGAATATTTTATTATTTGAGAAACACAGCAATCAATGTTTAGAGAACCAACTTAAACTAGAACGTAAACAGCCATTTTAGACATCTGATAAACATAGACATCCGATTTCTAAACATGTAATATAATTGAGAAAACAAAAAACAATATTTATTAAATTTTTATCTCTTATTTACACAACATAATTAACAATCTCAGCTGATAAAAACATTTAAAAATACGTTATAATCATTAATGTAATAAGGATTGGTATCTGCGCTGTAAAACGCCCATATGTGAGTCATAGAAAAGACCAGCTTCATCGTGATGTTGAGGTGAATCCTGCAAGTTAGTTCTCCTGCTTCTGATACAAAATCTCAGGACAAGTACTTCCCTTTAAATATTGCACCAATGACATCAATTAACGGGTGTGTTCCCATGTTACAGCGTCACAGATCAATTAACATTGTCAAGTTATCCTAAATGGAAGTCAACACACCCTTAACACACCTATTTCTGGTTTTCAGTTTCTAAAAATAATAATTAATTTAAACCTAACATATAATTACCATTATGATATGCGGCAGTATTATTCATGTTTTGTCAAGAAATGTTAGAACTGTGACGTTTTCAGGGGTGAGTTGGTAAACATTAATTTATTGTAATCCTCAGCATTTTAGGATATTTTTTTTGTTTCATTTGTGCCATTGTTTGTGATAATTTGTTTCAGTCTCATTGTAGTTTTATTTATTGTGTTAATTTTATCATTCTGTTTTATATGTTTAGGATTTGTTCTTTTTAAAGTAGTGTTGCCTGTTACTGTTTATTCTTACATGTAGCCATCCTACTAAATGCCCGCTCGACCCTGTTCCTACAAATCTATTCCAGTCATTTGCTCCTACAGTAACTGCAGCAGTCATGCATGTGATCAATGCATCACTGACATCAACTTTAAGTTATTACAGGACACAGATTGATGCTTTGGCTGCTTTCAGATGGTGCATGTTGGTTGCAAGAGTTATTGACAACTTTTGAAATGGCTTACCTGTAATAAGTATCACCCTTTAGTTCTGCATATTGAATCAAAAGAAAACCATTGGCATGCAACAATAGCTGAATGTAAAAAAAAAATCATTATCAAATGCTCTTGTTTCTTTGAAAGCCGCACTGGGGGCAAGTCTAATTTATAGGCTCTGTCAGTTTTACCAGTAAAGGGAGTTTGGAAAATGTATGTCTTTCTATAACAGGGCAGCATATGCACTGAGGCAATTAAAAGCATCTGGAACTAAAGTAAGTAGTGTTGCCTCTGTTACTTTTCTTATTAGCTTCTGGTTTCCTTTCCCTCCTATTCATTTTTGTTCATGCTTTATTACCTGTCATTCTGCCTATCCCATGTGTTCGTTATTCCTAATTTGTCTCTTCCTGCTTTCTTCCTAGCTTCATTCAGTCTCCTCTGATTAATTGCTATGGTTTCTCAGCCACATTTGTTCTGTATATGTACGTTTTCTGGTCTCAACCTGTTGATTTTAGGTTTTCTTACTGTTATCATTTTCCCCTCAACTGGAATTACATTATTTGCCGTCTTTAGTTTGCCATTGTTTCTTTCTGTCTTTTGTTTCCTTTTTTTTTAAATACGTTTTCACCACATTGCATATATTTGCTTAGCACTTTAATACAAACCTTTATGAAAGAAACTGGAAAGTGTGACTGAAAAGTAATCTTCCAAAATATTCAACTTAATTCATAACATTCCTACAAACTAAAATACTTAGATTGTTAACATGTTGCTTGACAATTAAATTTTTTTATATGTTTTAAGATTACTTTGTGCCTTTGTGATTTTTATTCTTTTTATATTTTGGTACAGTTTTAGTTGTTTGAACAAAATATTTATTTTATTTGTATCTAACTTCTCATTCCCTACACGGTTGTACAAAAAATGACAGCACAATTATCATTTTTAAAGAATGACAAGCATTGCCATAAATAAAAACTGTGATGGAACACTTGACATAGTTAAATACATGATGAGTAACTAAGACACTTCAGTGACTAAAGCTGCTACCTGAAGTCATTTGTTGACCTCTGGTGTTACATGTGAATATGAAAAGTCTTTACAAATCCATAATGTACCAAAAACATTTCTTTATATAGCTACAAGTTAAATCCATATGTATAGGCAAGGCAAGGCAAGTTTATTTGTATAGCACATTTTCATGTACGAGACAATTCAAAGTGGTTTGTTGTATATTTTAAAAGAATAAAAAGAATATATAGTGATGATAATTAATGAAAAATTCACACACAGCAAAAAAATAAAAAATAAAATCATCAGAACATATCCACAATCAATATAAAGGATAATACCTTTGCAACCGAGAGAACATTTCTATGACAAATTTTAAATTTAAGGATAACTTTATTATGATAGGAATTATTTTTCAAGGATTTTAAGATTCATACTATGTTTAAAAACAAGGCCTTTTTCTACTTCTGGCTGCCTGTAATAGTACAGCTTTAAACTATGAAAGGACACAGGTTTATGATTTGGCTGCTTGCAGATGGGGCATATAGGTAAGAGTTAATAACTTTTGAAATGGCTCATCTGAAATAAATATCACCCCTTGAATTCTGCATGTTGAATCAAAAGAAAACCAGTGGCATAGAACTAAAGCTGAATGTAAAGAAAATCATCATTATCAAATGCTCTTGTTTCGTTGAACATAGATAGCCACACTGGGGCCCGGTCTAATGTATGTGCTCTGTCAGTTGTTCCAGTAAAAGTGAATTCAGAAAACGTGTGCCTTTCTAAATCCAGGCAGCATCTGAACTGAAGCTTTGATTATGCAAATAAAAGCAGCTGAAAATAAGTTGTGTTGTCTCTGTTACTTTTCTTATTAGCTTTCCTTTTCCTTCTATTACTTTTTATTCATGCTTTATTGCCCGTCATTCTGCCTATCCCATGTGTTCCTTATTCCTATGTTTTTCTGTTACAACTCTCTTCCTAGTTTCATTCATTCTCCTCTGATTAATTACAATGGTTTTTCAGCCACATTACCTCTGTATAATTATGTTTTCTGGTCACTGTATTCTCTATTGTCTCAACCTGTTGATTTTAATTTTTCTTGCTGTTATCATTATAACCTCAACTTAAATTCCATTATCTGCCGTCTTGAGTTTGTTATTGTTTCTTTCTGTCTTTTGTTACCTTTTTTAAAATAAATTTTTACCACATTGCATATATTTGCTTAATACTTTAATACAAAGCGTTATGAAAGAAACTGGAAAGTGTCACTGAAAAGTAATCTTAAAAAAAATTAAACTTAATTCAAAAGTTCTTACAAACTAAAATAACTAGATTGTTAAAATGTTGTTTTACAATTAAAAAAAATCATAGATTTTAAGATTACTTTGTGCCTTGTGATATTTTTATTTTTTTGAACTGTTTTATTTCTTTGAACTAAATGTTTATTTTATTTATATCTAACTTCTCCATCCCTACACAGGTGTAAACAAAATGACAGCACAACTATTATTTTCAAAGAATGAAAAGCGTTGCCATAAATAAAAACTGTGATGGAACACTTGACATAAATACATGATGAGTAACTAAGACACTTCAGTGACTAAAGCTGCTACTTGAAGTCATCTGTTGACCTCTGGTGGTACATGTGAATATGACAACTCTTTACAAATCCATAATGTACCCAAAACATTTCTATATATAGCTACAAGTTAAATCCATATGTATAGTTTAAAAGAATAAAAAATAATATATAGTGATGATAATTAATGTAAAATTCACACGCAGCAAAAAAAAAAAACGCTGAACATATCCACAATCGTGGCTTTAGTGGCAATCGGCACAGCTAAATGGTCAGGTTCCAGAAACAGGGTCAGAGCCGTGGGGGCAGATTCAGGCAGATAATCCAGAGAATGAGGCAGAAGACGGTAGTCCGGGGGCAGAAATGAGGTCAGTGTCCAGAGAGCAGAAAACATAGAGTAGTTCGACAGAGGCAAGGCAGAGGTGAAGAAACGTTCAGGAAGAAACAAGGTTGTGATCAGACAGACTTGGAAAAAGAACAACGCTGGACATCTCACAAACTACTTTCCATAATCTGGCGGCTGGACTGTGGAAAACAGGATGGTTATACTGTATTTGCAGAGAATCTATGAGAGCTGATCAATGGGGTAGTCTTGGCAGACAGAGCAGAGAAAATGACAGCAGTCAGTATTTTGCCAGGATCCTCACAAAAGCTGTATGTGAAAAAATCATCAGTATCAAATGCTCTTGTTTCTTTGAACATCAATAGCCCCGGTCTAATGTATGTGCTCTCTTATCTGCACTGAGGTTTTGATGATGCAATTAAAAGCACATGGAAAGAAAGTAAAAATCAATTTTAAGGTTATGGGTCAGGAACAAGATGTAAGAAAATAAAAATAAACAGGTAACTCAGCAGACAGCACAATAGTTAAGGGCTGCAACAAACTATTATTTTCATAATCGATTAATATGTTGATTATTTTTACATTTAATTGATTAATCGCTTTTTATTATTAATTTTATTTAGCATTTCCTTTCTGATAAAAAGTATTAAAATTGATTTGCATAAAGAATGAAAAACAAACAAGAGAATTGCATATCACTGTCCAATCAGCAGCCTGAATGTCACCGTCCAACCGAAAGTCCGCCCCTTTGGAGCAACCTCAGTCAGATTTAAAATTGCCCCAGGCACTCGGGTAGACTTACATAAAGGGATTTTTTTTTTCTTCAAATTTTGGTGATACATGCTCAGAGACACACAGCGGGCACACTTGTCGCGGGACCTCCAGACTGACATCGACAACATGGCTAGAAACTTGAACTCCATCCAGTAATTGAGGGATATGCAATTTATTCGTTGAAACAATATGGAAAAATTAGCTTTAAAAGAATTCGGGCCAAATGTAAACATCAAACAGATTTTAAAAAAGCAGAGAAAACAAAAACAGAGAACAGCCAATTCTATCCTGTATATGTCCTGAAATGCCTAATTACAGTGTTAATATGATAAATTAGATGTCTTTAAATGTAAAGCAGTTTTATTTTATTTATTATTTTCGATTTTTACTCTTAGAGGGCAAATAGATTGTTGACATGATGGGCATGGTGGAAGTGTTTGAGACCATTGCCATAAACTTTTTATAGCTATTCAATAATACTGTACAGTTTGTAAATTTAGGCCTCATGTTGCCATCTAGGAACAGGGAATCTTACCCACCTTCAGAAAAGTTGCCCCCCCAGAGTTATTGTCATGAGCCGCCAGTGCTCAATAGTGTAAAATATTTGTTCCTTTTTAGGCATAAATACAAAAATGTGGTAGAATTCCAAACAATTTATTGAGTGTAGAGCATATTAATAAAAATCACAGCCCTTATTATGCTGTAAATTTAAATTCATATTTTATTTTAACTTTATTCTAAATGTTCAGCAGGAGGCCAATTTAGCTGGGCATCATTTTTACAAATAATATTAACTGCTTTCTCTACCAGCATGTTTAGCACATAGTTTGTAAACGGTAGACATTGCTGGGAGTAAGCGTCTTTTTCCACATATATTTGTTTACTGTTTACTGCAGAAAAAACACAAAATGACTAAATAAGTGCAGATGAAAAGTAGTGTAGCTGCGCTCACAGCTTCAACAGTAAATTAGTATTAACTGAATTTATTAACAGTATTTAGCGCTTTTATTATCTTATTAGCAATCGGTTATTAAACTGGGGCTCTTCCTCTCCTGCCTCAACTACGTCATGGTTTCCTCTCAAATGTTTACTTAGAGTAGTCTTTCATACTTTTTTTTTAATAGCTTGCTAAGGGAAAATATGTTTGTGCCGCCTGAGCGGCACAAACATATGCAAAACAAGGCGAACGATTGGCTGATTTCTACGTCTTTTGCTCCATCGGAAAATCTTCAAATTAGGTTGCTCATTATTGCCACATATTAACTTTAGATATAACAGATTGTGTAAAAAATAGGCCGCTTACTGTAAAACATGATTATAAAGTAAACATATGTACCCAGAAGAGGTTATGAATAAAATCACACCCAATTTCAATGTAAATGACTCTTAAGTCCATCCAGTCTGTTGAGCAGGAAATTTCTGTTTATCAGCGGCTTACAGAGGTGTGTGCAAAAGGGGGGATTAGGCTCAACAAAAAAAACAAGAATCCCTGTCTGAATATTACAAGATATGAATCAAATACGGTGATATCCACATACGATACTCTCAGGACACACACTGAGGTAGATTTCATGTCCGGAGCATATCCAACTCAGACTATGTGAACACTTTGATACTTTCGATAGCCTGGAGTTAAATCCCTTCCGGATACTCTACAAGATTCACATGCCATTTTCGGATACCAGACACGGACTGCCGTTGTATATTTTGAGATGATATATTATTCATTTCCAGTGTCAACATACTACCACAACTCATATGTCCAAACACTAGTTCTTGTCTTTATCACAATATTGTATTGATATGTAACATGAGCTGTATTTTGTTTCCGAATATTGTACTGACACTCCCTACAACAAAATTTCCAGTCCTAACACTATTTGTATTTTGATTCTGAACACTGCAGTGATATCCTTTTAACCATATTGTAAGTCCAAAAAATTTCATCTGTCTGTATATTTCAATATACCATCACATAATTATCATAGATCCACTGATCTACTTTGAAGATAGAGAATATCAAGATAAATATTACAAGATTCACTTAGTAGAAATACATTTATTGTTATATATACATTATATACACACAGACACACAAAGCAATGGTAAAACAAGGTCTAAAAATTAGAAAATGTTAAATCTATGCATCTCAATCTGGGTGTTCTTCCTCTCTCTGTTCTCCTTTGCTCTACCTTCTTCATATCTCCCTCTTTAGGGTTTGGTAATTTAAGTTTTTCTATAGATATGCTGCTATAGGCATAGACTGCTTGAGGACAATCTGACCACTTCTCTCTCTGCTATTTTCTTCCTTTGTCAAATCTGCTTTAGTTACCGTTATTTCAACCTTGTTAACCTTTTGTTTTCTCTTAGTGTTCTTCTCTCCATAGTAACCACACCTGGTCTGGAGTTCTGTTAGCTGAGACAGCTTCTTGGATTAGAACATGGGCTGAGATGCTTCCAGTTACGCTGTACAACTGCTGCTATAAACTCTTTTTTTCAGTATCCTGTGCATCTAATTTAGTTTTCTGTCTTTTCAAACCCCCAGTCGGTCGTGGCAGATGGCTGCTTGTACTGAGCCTGGTTCTGCTGGAGGTTTCTTCCTGTTAAAGGGGAGTTTTTCCTCTCCACTGTCGCTACATGCATGCTCAGCATGAGGGATTGCTGTAAAGTCATCGACAACACAAACCATTGTTTTGGTCTGCTGATTCCAGAGGAGTGAATGCTGCAGGTCAATGATTCGATGCAATCTGCTGGGGTTTCTTAGATTGGAAACTTTTTAAAATGTATTTGTTTATGATGTATCTTTGATTTTAATTGATTTTCTTGTAAAGTGCCTTGAGACGACATCTGTTGTTAATTGGCGCTATATAAATAAACTGATTCTTGATTCTTCTATTCTTGATTCTCTTAAATTAAGATAGACTGATGTTCTGTCTGAAGTAGGGGGGAGCCTTTTGAAAAGTGTCCACTGTCTTTTCGCTGGTAAGTGGATCTTGGCTCGATACCTTTTCTTCAATTATTGCCCAGTGCTTTCTGGCAGGTGTCCATGGTGTTCGCCAATTTGGTGAGGAAAATCGATATATGGTTTTGTACTCGTCACTCTCCTCATCACTGACAAAATTTGCATCAGCCCCACAGAGATACCCCCAGTCCTCTGGCGCTTTGACCCGTTTCTTGAAAAGCTGTGTGACAGACGAGAAGGTTAGACTATTGAAGCGATCAACAAAACATGTTATATATACAAATTATGACACTAAATCACAGAAACAAAGCCTTGGTTGTTAATTTTTGGATGTGTGGATGATATAGATGGGTATATTTTTTGTTCAGCATCCAATCTTCAATTGTTTCACTGATGCATTAACCTCAGCTCAACAGCTTGTCACTGGCGATTAACCCTTTAGGTGCCACAGTTTTTTCAAGAAAATATACAATTTTGATTTCAAGACTTCAAAAGACTATAACTTTAAACTGGTTTGAGATAAAGGTATGCTGTCAATGAAAATTATTCAGTATGAATTGAAGTCTGTAATGGGAGTGGAAATTTTGTCTAATTTGCATATTAAGACGTCACAAGGCGCCAGCCATATTGGAAAATATTCAGTTTTGATTTCAAAAGGCTATAACTTTGAATTGGTTTGAAATAAAGTAATACTTTCAATGAGAAATATATTTAGTATGAACCTACATTTGGGATAGAAGTAGATTTGTCTCAGAAGTTTACCTTTGTATAAATTTTATGTTTTGGACATTAAATAAAATATATGTCCAGACAGCGGCTCACAAGTGGAACCCCTATCTGAACTCATTATAAAATACTATACCAGATCTGTAGAATATGTTTAAGATCATATACAATGCCTTTGTTTGTGAGAAAATAAACTGGTCTTCCTTGTGTCCTGCAGCCTATTTGTCAGTAGTGGCCACCTCTAATATCTCTTACATAAAACAGGTTAGCAAGATCAATAAATCGAACAGTATGGAGCAGGACAATACCTCACTCTATATCTTCTGCTGTTAAGAGTCTTCTTCTCTTTACATCCTTCTTGGTCCCCTCCAGGTCTTGCTTTCAACTGGTCTTGTAGGACTCAAAAACCCTGTTGCAGGCTCCTAGTGAATAAAAATAACAATACACCATTTCATGAACTCTAAATATAATAATTTAAGGCATCTCAAAAGGCACTTAAAGACATTAGCGGACTTTTACCAATTAGGCCCCTAGATTATTGTGATCAAACTTACTTCTAACTTGCCTTGTGCCCCAGTGCGGCTCAGTATGTTTAACAGCCCCCCATCACAGCCTGGGTCACTCTTTCATTGTCCTCTGAACGGAATCTGTGGGGGGAGAATAGCTCTCATATCAGCAAAACCTTACAAAAAATACAAAGAAAAATAAAACAATGGTTGTGTAATTTTCACAAACAGTGGTCCAGAGGGAAAGAAACCACATAAATAAACGAAACAAATGAACAATCCTGCCAAATTAGAATGCTAGAAAAGTTACATTGTCTAGAAGCATGCAAGTGAGTGGATTTGTTCTTGCTAACTGTTGGGTGAAAACAATTAGAAAATAGGGTTTTGTATATAGATCACAGGAATAGTTGCAAGTTATGAAGCTGGCTTGGTTGTGGCCATTTTGTCAGAATGTATTCATTTTGTTGGCACGAGAGTGGAGGTAGTCAGAAGAGTGGGATGTCCTGCCTCAGCAGACAATAAGTCGACTTGTGAACAGCATGAGACGTCGTTGTGAAGCTGTACTTGATGCTCAGGGGCACAAATAAAGACTGCATCTATAAATGTGGTGTCGAATCTTGTAAATGGTTTTCACCAGGGGTTAGGGGACACGTGTGTCTGTAATCTGAGCAGCATTTGTGGACATGGTTCTATTCAAAGTTTTTGAGTAAAAAGAGTTTGTAAAGCACCCTCCTGCGCACGATGCGTGTCCGGGGTGGAACCATCCTGCAAACGCCAAGCAGGGGACGTGGTCAGGGTGGCAGAGGGGCTCATAACACCGCATATAGGGGTGAATATAGTGGGGATGAAAACAACCGCGGTTTTCGTGACAGACACGGTAGAAAGCCACGGAACAAAACACAACGCCAATGGCTGCATTCGCTGCCGCGTTCACTGGCGCATGATGGCTGGCAGCTCTTGAGAGAAGAGGAAGAGTATCAAAAGTGGATCCGACATTTTGATTAGCCTGTTGGTTATTGTGCAGACGATCTGACAAATTCTGAGCCTATTAATTTCATTTCTCTTTTTCTGAATGATAAATTGACATTTTCCAATTTGGCCGCTATCTGTTGATGTCTTAATAATCTAATTACATGAAAAATCTACTTCTACCCCAAATTTAGGTTTATATTGAACAACTTTCTCACTGACAGTATTACTTTATCTCAAACCACTTCAAAGTTAAAGCCTTTTGACACCTTGATATCAAAATTGAACATTTTCCAATATGGCCGCCGTCTTGTGACGTCATAATATGCAAATTAGATTAAAATTTTCACTTCAATTACACATTTCAAGTCATACTGAACAATTTTCTCACTAACAGTATACCTTTATCTCAAACCACTTTAAAGTTATAGCCTTTTGAAATCTTGATATCAAAATTGAATATTTTCTTGAAAAAACTCCAGCGCTTAAAGGGTTGTATAATTTTCTAATTTTTTTCGGCCAGTCACGCACGTGTGGACTTCTACCAGCAGCTTCGCCGGCTGGTCCGCATGGATGTGTTGGGTGCGGCCGCTGCGCCGCAGGGGCAGCAGCTTGGTGCACCTTCTGTGCCACTTCCTGTTCTACCTGGTGCTGGAAAACTCGCAGCTCACGGACTACATCACGGGGAAGCTGTGGAACGCCGTGCTGGCCGGGGAGTGTGTGTATGTGTGTGTGTGTGTGCGTGCATGTATATATATGTAAATAGTTATAGTATAGAAATAGTATAGTAGTCAAAGTAAATAATAAACGTTCTTTAGTTTAAAGCTTGTTTTGCATTTTACTTTCTTTTTCTTTTGTATTTTACTTATTTTACAATAAATTTTTTGGTCATTTATTTTTGCACAATTGAGTTATTTTGTCATATTATCTGATTTCAACAAGAAATGGTTTCAATTAAATTAATATTTTAATCAGTGAATTATAAATAAAAGTTCTCAGACTACAAGCACAATCAACTAAGTTTGCATGAAAGCTGTTGAAGTCCACCTTGACTTCCCCAGGTTGGTTGATCTCAGGACAATATATTCAGGTTCTCACAATGTTCAAATAAAAATACAAACTCAGTCCACTCAGCAAAAGACATCTCTTGGATCATCCAAGTTCCTCCTGCAGGAGGAAGAGCCGAGACCGAACAGTGCAATGGATCTCTCGGGTCTGAGCTCTAACCCACGCATCGGTCTGTTTAATTAAAAAATAGGGAGTGTACAGAGTCAGAAAACATTCATATGTGATTTACACAAACTGTTTCAGAAACCGGTATTCCCGCGCCTCGCTGGCCTTGATTAATCTGAACAAAGAGAAAAAAGAGTAAATTCGCTCCCTGGAAGCATCCTTTAACGGAAGGGAGTATTTTTCGCTAACTGGCTTCACATTTTTTTAACTTGGTTCTATCTGCTGGGAACTGATTGATAGCCGGCTTCCCATGGCCACCTGGATCCAGTAGGCCTTATCAGAAAATCTATAGCTCATTTCATATGCACACACTTCTAGAATTAAAAGAAACATGAATACCTTTTATTATATGCAAACACTTCTAGTATTAAAAGAAACATGAATATAAATGATTATCATTCCACAATTCCCCCTTTTGAACTCTATTAAGAGTTCACATCCTTAAGCATTACACAGATCGTTGTTGTACTTGGTATCCTCTCCAAAGGCAGCCAATAAAGGCATCATAACTTTGGGGTCATGTTTTTCAATCATGGAAGAGATGAGTCGGACCGACAAGGAACGAATACATGGTATACAACAACAACCACACGTTACTAATATAGCTATGAAAACTGCTAAAGATATTAAAAGAGACATTACCAAAATCTTCAATCTGGAAAACATTACCCGTCTGGGACGCCCCGTGGAATGCCTATAGCATCTATGTAGGTGTTTTTGGTCAGATCAAATTCTTCCCCTATGTCATGTTCACGTCGAGTGGAGGTTTGGGTCACGGTTGTAGGTTTATTTACTTGTCCTAGTAGTATTAGTCTTACCATGTCGCACAATCCTTTAGTTTGGGTCGGTAATCTGGTTAATAGGGTATTACCCTGCATTAACAATATAAGCCGGCCCTGGCCCAGGGATCCACCGAACTATCAGACCCGTCCTGAATAACTGTGTGGCAGAATTCGCTATTAATTGATCCTACATCTTGGGCCGGTCTGGATTGATTGCCGCCTGTTCGATTAAAGCACATGAATTTACCTGTTTCAGGGGCCTGGAAGGTTCAGGAGCCAGTTCTATTGGAGATTACCGGGAAAATATTTAATAGAGATGTACAGTTAGGTGGGCTGGCCATGCGATTTAAGTCTTATCATACAATTAAATCCTACAGAATCTGTTTCGGGAAATAAGGGTGCCGGTGTAATGTAAATAGATGATCTGGCCCTGTCTTTCTCCCGAGCCTGACCTGTTAACTATTGCCACCACAAATTATCAGCGATGTAACCGGTGTTTAATTTAACGAGCATAAGTACACGTCATATGCTCTATACGAGGTTTTTCTTTCGCCCTCCTCAATTAATGATGTCGCATAAGTCAAAAGTCCATGCCGTGGTGTCGCCTAGTTTGTATTCTAGTTTTACCCCATCATGTTTTTCTAAGCATTGATGCTTTTTATTCGGGTTCGAATGTGTGTTCTGTTTAGTACGAGAGTGGTGTTCCGTGGTTTGATTGTTGTTGTTAGCGGTGGCTGAGGTGTAGTTTGTCTGATTATTTTGTAGATTGTTAATGTTATTTCTGTAAATTGAATACCACAAACCCAAAGCAAAAGCTATCACAAAACTTTTTCAAAACACAATAAAGAAACAAAGGACTGGATTTGACATCGTGGCTCGTCCCGCAGGATGGGTTGAGTGGGAGCGAAACTTCAACCACTATTGATTTCCTCTTCAACACTGAGGGTAGACTACCTCAGTGTCTACGTTGTGCTCACCACCAGGGGATTATTCTGCCCCTTCTGTCGAGGTGGGAGCTGTTGCTTCTGTTGTATCTGGTGCTGGCCCTGGTGCAGGTTTAGCCGCACTGTCCTGGAGCTCCTGATGTATCTGCTCCAGTGTACGCTGAGGTTCTTCCGCCGCGGTGCACTGGCTCCAATGGAACCACGTCTCGCCTTTCCCTCGTAGCCTCACATCATGGGATGTCCGCTCGTTGATCTGGAACGGACCCGTTCACTTTGCTCCGACCACTTTCTTTTGATGACTTGCAGGAGGACCCAGCCTGTTTCTATGAGGTCGTCTGTGGTGTTTTCACGTTGGTTCTGCTTCAGCAGCTGTTTGGAGAAAGCTGACACAAGGCTGCACAATAATTTATTATATGCACGGTGAGTTAGTTTCATACTATCATTTTCTAAACCCAATAGCCTGGTGTGTGGTCCAGGGAACGCTCTTCCTTTTAGGAGCTCATATGGGGTTAATCCCACTCTTTGGATTACTGAACTTCGGATGGACATTAGGGCTAAAGGTAAAGCGTCGACCCAATTCATTTTGGTCTGTGCACAGATTTTAGCCAATTTTGTTTTGAGGTTTTGATTAATTCTTTCCACCTGCCCTTGAGAGTCCGGATGGTACACACATCCATGGCTGTGTTTAAGACCCAAAGATTTCTCCACCTATTGTAATGTTTCGCATGTAAAATTAGTACCATTATCCGAGTGTATTCTCTTTGGAAAACCATGCTTAGGAATCCAGTGATCGATCAACATTTTGCAAACGGATTTCGCATCTTCTTTGGTGGTGGAGATTGCTTCCACCCACCCCGAGTACCTGTCAACAACAACAAGCAGGTACCTGTGCCTTCTTACAGGGTCAATCATGTTGGTATAGTCAATCATAAATGGATGCCACCATTGTTTCAAAATTTCTTTCATCTGTCTTATTCTGACATGGCCCACACCATGGGCTTCAACAAACAATTCTTCTATGAGCCCTGGAGGAAATACTAATCTGCCCCTAGGACCTCTTCAACAATCTTCTTTATAAACTGCCCCTCTATTCTTCCTTCTGCCATGTTGATGCATGCTGTGTAGGTGATGTTTGGAGCTTAAAGCTGTCATTGTAAAACATTGTGAGATTACATGGTACCATGCTGTGTTGTCAAGACTGTTAGTGGGTGTCCCATCACTAAGTGTACTGTTTTCTGTATAAGTTTTGCTGTGCCTGCTGTATGTTGTGTGCGTGGAGGATGTCTTTTTCCATGTGATCCATTAGTACTGATACATAAATAAGTGCCTTCCTTACTCCCCCTTTTTCTGAAACAAAACACCATTTACTGTGTGTTTTGTGACAGAAACAACCAAGTAAAACAAAGAAAAGTAATCTGAAAGAGTTAAATCCGCTATGGCGCTAAATTTGTGTTTTTAAAGCAGTAAAAGCAGTTTCTGCATGTTAGCCCAGCCCTAAATGGTGTTCAAGTTTTTGATGTCTTGTGTGATATAAGTTGTGATATAGCTTCTGCTGTAACCTGTAAGACCCAAAAAAAATAACATGTCCTTGACCCTCTGAAGCTTCGGGTCTGAGAGGATGCTTTGTTAATGTGTGGGGGACATGCTGATGGATCCCACAGAAATAATTTGTAGTTTATCTTTACTAACCTTCAGTCCATATTTACACAAATGTTTCAGCACCTGTTCAGTGGATAGGTGGGGGAGCAGAGACATTTTAACATGGCTGCAGCTTCTGGGTGGTCGGTCTTCTCCCTGCCATGATGTCTCATGTTGGGAATGCTGGTATTTGTCCCGTCTGTGGCTGCAAAGGAGCACTTAATTACTCCCCCTGATTCTTTATCTCTATGCTCAGGATGCCGAGAGAGAGAAATGTGAGGAACAGCTTAATCTTACATCATATACCATTGACATTGTTCGTTTGTCAGCTCTACAGCAGCAGCCACACCCTCTGGTGCTATATTAATGTTATGTGATTCTATATGCCATGTATAACTTTCAAGCTGATGGTCAAACGAATCTAGAACAAGTTGACATGGGGCAGGTCAGGCAGAGAGGAGTAGGGGCGAAGACTTTGAATCCAGGGCTTCCACATTGAGTAGACCGAGTAGATGCCATACTGTTTTGGAACATTTGTTGTAAATGTCAGCATGTTGTCCATGCGAGAGCTGTTGACCACAGCGAACAGAGGAGCGATCTGGAAAAGGCACAATTGGTCCATCTGGGCCGCACAATACAGAATCTCCCAGTGTAATTAATGTCTCTTCCAAGTAAGTTCACTGGAGTGTTAGGTGAACATACTAATCAATGTTATTGTCTCTGTTTCCCCACTTCCACCTATATGAGATCTGTAACAGGCGGACTCCGTGGAACCCCTGAGAAACCCACAGTTCTTACTGACAGCCGTGTCTGTTGTGGTGTTGTAGTAATGGTGAAATATGTGGTTTCAGTATCAACCAAGAAATTTAGGTAGACGTTTCCCACCTTCATAGGCAACATGGAATCTGCTGCTGATGTTTTCCTCAGAGGTGTGTCAATAATGAGAGGGCGGGCACCACTCCTTCTTTGAGTACTGCCCTGGAGGTGGAGCCAGCTGTGGATTCGGTGGAACCATCCACTTTCCAACCCCTGTTGGAGGATTGGGGCAGCCTCTCATCCAATGGCCTGGTTGTCCACAGTTGCAGCAGACATCCCCCTGGTAACCTCTGTTTCCACCCCTTCCTCTCGGTCCCAGCCTCCTTGGTCTCTTTCCGCATTGACCCCTCCCATGTCCACCTCGTTCACGCCCCGAACCACAGTTCCTGTAATTAAAAGAAGGATATGGAGGCAGAGGAGGGAAAGTTCCTCCTTGCCATGAGTTAGTAGCATATTCATAAGGAGCAGACTGTGAAGCTGACAGACTGTGGAACTGAGGGAGGAGCAGCTTGCGCTCGAGCTATCATTCCTGTTCAGTTTTTTTTTTTTTTTACTTTTTAGGCTTCTTTTTGCTCATTCTAAATTTTATTTCCTGCAGCTGCAGCATAAGCAATTGAGTTTGCATTTGTTAATTTCCCTACTTTTTCTTCGCTCCGCATCCTGTGCTGTTAACAAGTGATGTAATAAATGTTTTTCTCATTTAGCAAAATCAGCGCCTGGACAGCTTAATGTTTATAATGACTATATAAGGCTTTCTATTCTATTCTATTCTATTCTATTCTATTCTATTCTATTCTATTCTATTCTATTTTATACCAGGACCAGATTCATGCCGTTCTACAGGCAGAGCGGGATAAATTCCACTATACTCTACTATTTATGTGGCCCCATATTACCGAACGCTTTTTATTATTATTTAATTTTTTTACTTTCCACCCATGAAGCCCCAACACGCTTATTGAGACCGGACAAACAGATCAAGGAAACAAAATGTATGTGTGTGTGTTGTTTTACTGACTCCTGAGGCAGAAGGAGAAAAAATAATAATCTAGAAAGAGGCCAAAGAAAAAAGAAAGACACAACATTTAGGTAAACACAGAAGGCCCAAGTACCATAAACTGAGTACTAAGTAATATCAGGGGGGGTAATAAGTGCTTTTAGATCTTTCAGGGCAAAAGACACTCTCGGAAGAGCTGGGTCTTCAAGGATTTCTTGAAGGTGGAAAGAGAATCTGATGCTCTGATAGTGCACGTAAGGTCGTTCCACCAGCGAGGAACCGCAAATGAGAAGAGTTTAGATTGACCTGCACGGGGCTTTGGTCGCGTTAGTTGGCGCTCCTTGGAGGAAAGGAGCGGGTGGGCAGTGACGTAAGGCTTTAAGAGGGTGTTGAGGTAGATTGGCGCTGATCCATCAATCACTCTGTAGGGCATCATTAGTGATTTGAATTTGATGCGTGCAGCTAAGGGAAGCCAATAGAGTTCAGTGAAAAGGGGTGTGACATGCCATTGCTTTGGCTGATTGAAAATCAAGCGAGCTGCAGCATTTTGGATCATCTGTAGCGGTCTCACAGCACATGCTGGAAGACCTGTTAGGACGGCGTTGCAGTAGTCAAGGCAGGAAATGACCAAGGTCTGAACTAGGAACTGTGTCGCATGTTGAGTTAGATATTGCCTAATCTTCCTGGTGTTGAATAGAGAGAAGCGACACGATCGAGCGGCAGAGGCAACCCAATCCGCAAAGGTCAGCTGATCATCGATCATGACGCCCAGGTTTCTTACAACCTTAGTGGGTTCCAGAGATAGGGAATCTAACCTGATGCTGATGTTGTGGTGAATACTTTCCTTAGCTGTGATAACAAGCAGTTCAGTTTTGGAAAGGTTCAGTTGGAGGTGGTGATCCTTCATCCAGGCAGATTTATCTGAAAGGCAGGCTGAGATTCACGTCGGTACAGAGAGGTCGTCTGGAGGAAAAGACAGATAGAGCTGGGTATCATCTGCATAGCAGTGATAGGAGAAGCCATGCAAATGGATGATTGGGCCCAGGGAAGTAGTGTACATGGCAAAGAGGAGGGGGCGCAACACTGAGGTTTGGGGCACCCCTGTGGTGAGGTGGTGTCACGTCAATGTTTGGCCTTGTCATGCTACCTTGAAGGATCATCCGGTGAGGTAGGATTCAAACCAGGAGTGTCCCCTGCCCTCAATGGCCATGTCTGCCAGCTTGGTAAGTAGGATGCTGTGGTTTACAGTATCCAATGCAGCTGAGAGGTCCAGTAGGATGAGAACTGATGATTGGCCTGTCGCTTTGGCTTCTTTTAAGGATTCCGTTACTGACAGGAGTGCAGTTTCCGTGGAGTGACCGCTCTTAAAGCCTGATTGGTTAGAATCAAGGAGAACATGTTGGGTAGAAATTTCGTCACCTGCTTTGAGACAGCTCTTTCGATGTCGGTAGTTCTCCACTTGGGTGGGGCTAAGGAGGGTTTTTTTAATAAGGGACTTACCTGGGCTTGTTTGAAGGCGGTGGGGAATGATCCAGTAGATAGTGAAGCATTGGTCACGTGAGTGGCTGCTGTCACAACGGTTGGAGCTATGGCTTGCAGGAGTGTGGTGGGAGTAGGATCCAGAGAGGGTTAGGGTTGTGAGAAGCTTTGATACCTCCTGCTCTGTGAGAGGGTAAATGAAGAAAAGGAAGCAGTGGGTTCAGCGGGGTTCAGAGGAAGGACCAGTGAGGAGGGGTGAGCTGTGGTCTGTGTAGAGATTTGGTTAGGATTAGACAATTCCAACAGATGTGTCATAAGCTTGGAAAAATTGGTTGAGGATTTTGTTCTTCTTGACACCTAAAATGATTTAGAGAAATAAGAAGTGCGCAGCTGCATCACTTTTGTGATTCCAGTGAGATTGGGTTTGGTGCTTTGTCATATCTTAGACTATGTATTAGCAAATATGAAGTGTTTTCTCTGTTATTGGTAAAGCAAGGGTAGCTTTATTAAACAGGTCACCCCTCCACAATTTAATATTGCAGATGGAATCTTTGCAGTCCGCTTTGACAAAATGCAATCAGATAAGCTTAGACTTAGTCTAAGTGAATTAGTTTTCTGGTGTGACAGCACGATTGTATTGCAAAACATTGCAAACACAACCATGTGGCTTAAAACCTTTTTAGCTTTGTTAACTTACAAAAGACTCTCAGTGGAGGTACATCTGCTCAAAGCTGAATCCAGCTGTTGCAGCCTCTCAAGACATTAAGGTTGGCCTTTTCCTAAAATCTTTCACCTGGATCAGTGGTCCAGCACATGGAGGAAAAGGTATGACACAGAAGAAGAAATCACATGCTTTCAAACTCTTTGTCATCAGTACTGGATCCCACATGCTAATTTAGCAGCATACAAAGATCATCAGAGACTGCATGGTCTGTCAAACACAACAATAAATGCCTGGTGATCAATTCCTATTGACATAATCTCAGCAGATCACTAATATGCTGTTGTTGACTTCTTTGAATTCATGGAAGTGAAGAGAGGAAGGAGTGTTATTAAAAGATATTGAGTTCTCATCACATGCCTAACTTGTCATGAAGTTCAACTCAAGGTGGCAATTTCTCTCAATAATGATTCCTGCATAAATGCTATCAGGAGTTTCATCTGCCGTGGAGGACAGGAAAAGAAAGAAAATCACAACGGATAATGGAACCAAGTTTGTCAGCTAGAATCACAAGTTAAAAAAAGCCATATATTCGAGCAAAATCAATGCAAAATTCAAAAACATTTAGCACAGGACAGCATAAAGTGGATATTTAAACCTCCCAACGGGACCCATGATGGTGGAATATTGGAGCGCCTGGTGCTGGAAGCGAAGAGAGTATCGTGCTCTATCAAAACGCAACAAATGCTGATTTTATGTGAGGTGGAGGCTAATCACACCTTCTTCTGAAGATCCTAATGATCCCGAGGATCTTACTCTGAATCATTTGCTCCAATTAAAATGTAAACCTATGTTGCCGCTCAGGTTTGTTAAAAAAAGACGCCCTGTATATTCGGAAGAGATGGAGAAAAGCTTAATACAAGCCATATTAGAGATAAAGTGCTTTACCCAGTTGGTAAAGCTAAGTGCTGCGAAGGCCTATTGTATCTGTTAGATTTATTTATTTATTTTTTATTATTATTAGGCCCGAGCAGCTAAGCTATCTGTTGGGTTTATTATTTATCTTTTTTTCCCCCTTCTTATTATTGTTCCCCCGCATCCCGTTTCGCTAATTTGAAAGCCTATACATATACGAAAACTCACCAAACTTCACCCAAAATTGTCGCGTAGTATTTTAATGGAATCAAAAATGGGCGTGGCCAAACCACTCTACAGCGCCCCCTAACGTGAGATAGACAAACTCGTAAGTCCTAAAGAGCTAAAACTCGGTATATTGGTAAATCCCCTAATACAAGAAAAAAAGTCTCTAGGAGGTTTTCCCTAAATCCAACAGGAAGTCCGCCATTTTGGGTCGAAGGGTCAAATTTGGCCGTTTTTCAATTTACATACATGTTGAACTTTAAGGATCTCCTCCTAGAGATTATGAGCTTCAAACTTGATCACTGTGACTGTAAGGCATTGGGGATTAAAAGTTATCAAAATCTTGAGTTTTTTAGTATGTTAAAGGGGCGGGACCAGGTATCAAAGTTCCAACAGCTATAACTTTCACATAAAAAGGTCAATTTGCACCAAAATGGGTATGACTCATACATGTTAGATGCTTGACAATCCTATGTGGTTATATGATGACGTCATATAAGCCCCGCCCCCGAAGAACAGGAAGTCTCTTGTTTTTCTTGGAGAGCTACATCTCTTGCCCACTTCACCTAAATAACATGGTCTTGAGGGAAAAGGCACATAACATGTAGGTCTAACTTGCTTTAAAGCACAAACAGTTTTCAGTGGAGTGCATGGCAGTGGCGGCAAGGCCAAGTCAGACTTCAGTTTTGAGCCTAGATGCACCAAACTCACTCGGCTCAATCCTAATCCAGCCCTTAAAAGGTATGCAGTCCAATATTTGATGGACGTGGAACAATGCCTCCACAGCGCCCCCTAGAAATATTTAAAAAATCAGCCTCAGGCCATGCTTTGACTCACAACCATAAAATTTGGCACAATTGTGTGTTTTGTCAGGACCTACGAAATAGCTCTTGGAGCGCTGGTCCACATCCCACAGGAAGTAAGCCATTTTGGACCTAAGCCGACTCTTTCTCTCTTTTACACACGTGTCTGAACGAAGTTTCCGACAGCTTTGAACGCGAACACTTCACAGTCACTCTGCAGAGTCTTGAGGAATTGAATTGCAAAAGTGATGAAAATTTTTAGGTACATCACAGTGTGTGGGTGTAGCTAAGCTTGCAAATCTGACCCATCGCCATAAAGTAACTTCGACGACCAAGGTCACGGCTCAAAGAAACTTTCTGTCCTTTATAATAGAGCAGCTCTAATTACACTGACATCGACTATGCTTGTGTCACTAAGCCCCGCCCCTTTAAACAGGACTTAAGCTGTGTTTTGATGTTAATTTACTACCTATTACTCCAAAACTCATGCAGGTTTAAACCTGTGTTTGTAGACATTCAACAACATGATACCTCATCTGTGCCATCTACAACAACAATGTAGGGCTCATTTTTCTTAAGTTGTTCACATGACTTGGTAGCTATTGAAGAAATATGCCCAATATTTACAGTAAAAATTAATTTAAAAATAATATTAAATGGGTTAAACTTGGGTAAAAACAAGTGTGCTCTCAACTTCTGTGATGATTCTCATTTTTATCATGCTGTAGAATAATTCCACAGTATTTTTTGTCATTGTGTGCCATAACAAGAATATATTAATTATTGTTTGTCAACAGTTTTTGGTTTTGAAATATATTCACGGTACCAAAATCAACAACCGTGTTTCAGAGGAGGGATTGGCTCAGTTTTTCGAAATCTTAGTTACTTAGCCCTGGGGTAGAAGCCGCTAAAATCCCAAAGCTTGAATATGGTAGCGGTTAAGGGGAGTAGACTTTGTGTTATTACTTTCCCAAGATGCTTAGCCAGATATGTAGCGCAGCACCATGACTGAGTTGGGTAGACTTTGTGTTATTACTTTCCCATGATGCTTAGCGTGTTATATATGCATCACCATACCTGAGTTGAGTAGACTTTGTGTTATTACTTTCCCATGATGCTTAGCGGGATATGTATTGCAGCACCTTGAGTGAGTGTAAAGTCTGTGATATAGACATTGTTGACTGGGCAGTGCCCATGCTCCGGCGGATGCAAGGCCAGAGCGGCAATGAGCTGCTTGCAGCTTTAATTTAAACTTATTTCTTTAAGAAGAAGTACTATAAAATGGGAGGTGTTAATTATTATTTTTTTGACCGTGGTTTTGACTTTGTAAGATGATATTAAGTAAATGTACGTCGACATCTGAGTTGAGTATTTTTTTACTGATTTTGCCTATTTGCAAGAAATAAAACCTTGTTTTTTCCCCCAACAACCAAGTTGGATGTGCGTGCAAGGGCCAAAAAAAACTGTTGCCATAAGTGACTGGAACAGCCCCTCTTTATCCAATACAGAAAGAGTAGATCGTTTGGGCTAGGGTTGAAATGAGAAGGTCAAATTTCAGAAGTTGCACACCTTATATCCTAAATGCTTTGTAGCTCCAGTTCTTGCAAAATGTGGTTCTATAAAGTCTTTAGTCAGTGGGCAGGAATATTAATGCAAATTGCAATAATCACACAGCTAATGCTAGAATCCAAGCCATAATTGTTGGTAGTAATATGACCAACAACCCATAGAATTTTAGGATAGATTTTAAAACAAGCATTGAAGAAACCCTCTTTTTAAGCAGATGTATTTCACATGGTCATAACGTTGAAGAACTTGTGTATACGGCAAGTTTAAACAGAAATTAGTGTTAATAATAATAAAAAGGCCAAACATGCTAAAAATATTGACAGATAAGAATACCGTTAAAATTTCAGAATACACCCATATTTTTAACATATATTTCAATAAGGTTAAATGCCTCTCAAAAAAGGATTGACAATAAAGAAGGTTAATAAAAACAACACTAAACAAACAAAATTTTTCCAAATGGATCTGTTGTACAGATCTAATTATCAGAATCTGTTAAATATGGTGATAAACTGAGGCTTCTGATTCAAGATGTTTACACAATGACCACAAAAACCAAAAGAAAAAGACAAAGCATTCCCATTTTGACATCAGAAGCACTACTGATTGTTGACATAGTGGTGTCTGGCTGTGCTGGTGAGGTTAATGTAATTGGGCTTGAATTTGTTGATGATGATAATGCTGGGGGTGGGGCTGATGTTTTGGCACTTGTTGCTGTAGCCGTGGTTGACTGTGGTGCTGAGGTTTTGAATGTGACTGCAAATGTTGATTTGCCTTTGCCAAAAGTGGTTGGTGATGCAGTTGTGTTAGTGGTTGAAATTGTAGCTGTACTTTGCGTCCAAGCTGTGGATGTTTTTACTGTAGTTTTGGTGGCTGGTGTCCAAGTTGTGGTGTTTGGTGCTGCACTTGTTGCTGTAGTTGTGGTAGTTGGTGCTGCTGATGTGGTGGTTGGTGCTGTAGTTGTGGTGGTTGGTGCTATAGTGGTGGTGGTTGGTGCTGCAGTTGTGGTGGTTGGTATAGTGGTTGATGCTGCAGTAGTGGTGGTTGGTGTCCAGGTTGTGGTGTTTGATATAGCAGTTGTTGCTGGAGTTGTGGTAGTTGGTGCTGCCGATGTGGTGGTTGGTGTTGTTGTGGAGGTTGGTGCTGTTGTTGTGGTGGTTGGTGCTATAGTGGTGGTAGTTGGTGTTGCAGTTGTGGTGGTTGGTGTTGTGGTTGATGCTGCAGTTGTGGTGGTTGGTGTCCCAGTTGTGTTGTTTGATATAGCAGTTGTTGCTGGAGTTGTGGTAGTTGGTACTGCCGATGTGGAGGTTGGTGTTGTGGTGGAGGTTGGTGCTGTAGTTGTGGTGGTTGGTGCTATAGTAGTGGTGGTTGGTGATGTAGCTGTTGTGGTCGGTGTTGTGGTTGATTCTGCAGTTGTGGTGGTTGGTGTCCCAGTTGTGGTGATTGGTATAGCAGTTGTTGCTGGAGTTGTGGTGGTTGGTGTTGTTGTTGTGGTGAATGGTGTTTCAGTGGTGGTGGTTGGGGCTGTAGTTGTTGTGGTTGGGTCTATAGTGGTGGTGGTTGGTGCTGCAGTGGTGGTGTTTGGTGCTGCAGTGGTGGTGGTTGGTGCTGTACTTGGACATTGTACGCCAGATGTGATGATTGGTGCTGTAGTTTTTGTGGTTTGTAGTGTAGTTGTAGGAGATGGCATTGTCGTTGGACATTGTGCCCCAGTTCTGGTGGTTGGTGCTGCAGTGGTGGTGGTTGGTGCC